>JBCNYH010000002.1:7831472-7851833 GCA_039654325.1 Tandanus tandanus | reverse complement strand
AAAGGGTTGGGAACCTGTGATTTGGGGGGGGGAGGGGTGTGTTTCGTCTCGGGGGGTTTTTTTTGTTGTTGCGTTTTTGTTTTTGGGAACTTTTTTTTTTTTTTTTTTTTTTTTTTTTTTTTTGGATTGGGTTCAGGTTTTCTAGATAGGCGTGATGCAAACTGTACCACTTTCTTATTAAGTGATTTAGTTCCCACAAGCTTTTAGTCCCTCGTGGATTTAATGGGCTTTTTTCTGTGCTTGTTGCAGTATAATGTGACAAATATTTCATCAGATTAGGAAACGTAATGCGTGCTACTATAATTTTGGGCGTTTATTATGATGAAACAGTTGGATTACATGAAAATTGCAAAAATAGTTGCGCGCATTTCCACATCTTGACGTCTACAAAAGCATAAACAAGGAGGTGACGTATGGCTCAATGTTTCCAGGTAGGAATGCTATGGTTGGTGAAACTCGTGCTATAATACAATTATTAGCCAAAGTTGCGAGGATTGATTAAAATTACAAGGTTGTACAGAATGCACAAGGATTGGTTGAATAGTTACCAGGCACAGCCACTTAACCAGTCTTTTTCAAATGCAGATTCTTGTTAAATGCCATCTACAAAGCTAGTGTTGCATGGAATACACACACTACCGGTTATGAGCTTCTCTTTTGGGATGGGGAAACTGGGCTTAAGCATGATGAGACCAGTTCATCGCTGACACCTTTCAGAAGAATCAAGAGGATTGGTTGCGATGGAGCATGCAGATGATTATGCTCTTAAACCAGTAAGCCTACTTACTACCTTTTATAGGAAAGCAGAGTCGGCTGCTGAGGATAAATATCGACCAGTTTGTTTGCATTAATGGATATCTACACGTAGCTACTTACAGTGTTTATGGAGCATGCAATTATGAACGTATGTAAATATAATGACTAGCATTGAGCGTCTTGCTGGATATGGCATGTAGTGTACCAGCTGAATGTTGAAATGTACTCTTGGTGCTTACAGGTAAACAGTATTTGGGCTGTGTTTGCTGAAGGCATGTTGCTGAGCAGGTTATGCCTCTTTCTTTCTGTGGGTCAGAATATGAGAGATGGGAGGAGGCCTAGGAAACAGTGCCGCCGCTCTCTGCCTGGCATTTTCCCCATGGGATCAGCGCTGCTAATCTGTGCCAGTCTCAAACATCAAAGCAACTGCTAGTCAAGCATACTGTGCTACCGCGAAAGCTTTAACTAGACGATACTTCACTCCAGGACCCTTTCCTTTCCATTACACTAGATTTTCAAGAGTATTTAATGCACAAAGCAACAACTCTGTCAATAGCCATCTCAGGCTGGCTGGCCCCAGGGGCAACTCTGATTTAGTAATCCTGTTCACTGATTGGCTGAACCGCACCCTAAAGAGAGTACATGGTATGTGCGGAAATATTTGTGCCGTTGTATTAACATGCTAGAGTTCTGAAAATGATGTCCATGACACCCTTTCCACCCGTGTGAACTAGGTGGTAGTTTTTGGTTGGTGTTAGTGCTGGTTTGGAGGTGGTTCAACTGTTGACCCTTTTTAAGAACTGTTTCAGCTTCAGAATCACCATAGAAACCTGTCATGATGTTACTGTATACGTCTGTGTACATCTCCGTTTTGATGGTGATGCTGGCTCCAAGCACAATGACAGTGGTGGACTACTGGATTAGGCAGACTAGACACTATACTCGTTTTGTTTTCTTAAATATGGCGGATGAAGTTATAGCTGGTCTTGTTGGTCATGCTAATTCCATGCTAATGACACAAGTGGTTCTTGGTTCTTGGCCAGCGAAGCGTTGATGCCACTTTTAAACCAGTCGTCTTGGCCGAGAGATGGTTCTTTGGCTGTTAAACCATAAAGAACCGGTTTGAGATTATCCGCGGATACTGAAACCAGCCGCTGGTACTGTATGATTTGGGTCTTTAAGTCTTGTTAGTGTACATGGGCGTGAATGTTATCTTGTAAGACTTTGATGTGTGACTCTTGAATTTGCTGTTCGATGATCGATCGTGTCCATCAGAAGCTCAGTGTGCTATTTTGGGGGACTTTGTGGAGATGTTTTTGGAGTGTAGGCTTCTTAATGAAGGTCTAATGAGGCTCTCATTAATGTGGATCTCGTGGGGTGAGGTCGAGCTGTAAAAAGCCTTTACTGCTCCCAGTGTTCTGCTGGGTAAATGGAACCCTTCTTACAGTTTGCAGAAAATTGAAGCACAACACAGCATGATCGTCAATTATGTGCTGCGTCGCTGCATAGTTTACTGCAGCCTGATAAACAATCCCTTCTTTTTCTTGGCTAATTTTATCTTTGTACTCTGGCAGACAGTGTAACAGATGAAATAAGTGCTGTGTTGTGTAGCCTGGGTTTACACCCCTCCAGAGGCTGATAATGTAATTGTATTAGTTTCAAGCAAGCTTTCGCTTTAGAGAGAGTTTTAAAACGGTTCATGCATTTATGGTCGGTGTGATGACGCATCAATTGCTGACCACATTAGTAACAAATACTGCATTACTTTCAAAAGAGTACATTTCTGATGTGTCCAGAGAAACACGTTAGGACGATCGTCCCTTTTTTTTGAATGTTGGTCATGACTCAGTGTTTAAAACACCCCATTTGGTTGAACGCAAGCCTGTAACAATGTCAGTTTCACACTTATCCATCGAATATGATTGGATGGTAACCTCACCTCTGCCTTTTGACTGAGCTGCATTTCTATTTATTACTTACAATATCTCTTCCCTGTGCTTGCCTGGGTTTCCTCCGGGTACTACGATTTCCTCCCACAGTCCAAAAACAAGCACAGTAGGCTCATTGGCTGTTCCATATCGCCAGTGTAAGTGTGAATGGTTGTAAGTGTGTTGGCCCTGCAATGGTCTGGCAAGCTGTTTAGGGTGTACCCCACCTTCGCCAAGAGTAGTCTGAGATAAGTGCCAGCCTCCCCGTGACCCTAATTAGGATTAAGCGGCTTAGAAAATGAATGAACAATCTCTCCGCCTTTAAAAACAAACAAAAAAACCCCCCTGAAACCTGTTTGGGAGCACTCCTGTTTTTGTGAATTCTCCAAAATTCTTATGCAATGTCAGGAGTGGTGTTACACTCTCAGAGGACAGCGCTGTCTGCTTATGCATGAGCTCATTGACATCCATGGTTGGCTACTGTCGCTGTGAGTGACTGGGATGAGAGTATATGCCGCCCTCTGGCCAGTTGGCTCTTTTGGGGTCCTAGCCACAGAAGGCTGTTTGGGATTTTAACCTTCCAACTCACAGTAGCGCCAATGTCATTAATACGTTTTTATAAATAAATAATTATAATTCTGATTAGGTTTTTTTTATTACTACTGATTAACACAGTTAAATGGAGATTTTCTATTTTATCATACTAACTATGGAACTCTGGAAATTTCTAACTTTAACACCGCTAATTGATGGTCGCGCTCATAATCCATCGTTTGCGTCACTGAGCATAACAACTTATCCATAAAGGGAGGAAGTGCACAGTCTGCGTCTCTCGTTACACTGGAAATGTCCGCTATGTCATCTGCCACGGGTGTTTTCACAGCCTAACATCTCCCATCTGCCTGAGCGGCTCAGCAGATTTATTACATTAGACTAATCATGTTTAATGTGCACATCACCGAGGATCAGATACCTTACTTCTACACCGAGCCTGAAAAGGCAACTTGGCTCCAGCATGTGTACTTTTCCATTACAGGCCCTGTTTGCACCACTAGTCTTTTAACATGAAGCACCTATTAGTTCTGTACAGTGAAAAGTGGAAATTGTGCTGCTCTTAAAAAATGTACACATGAGATTATGGCTAGTCGATATGATAAGATATCGATCGTCATGCTACATTGGAATGCGTCTTTTTATAGTTTTGTAGGCTTCCTTGGTGACTGGATATTAAACACAAATCCGATTTATGTTTCATGGTTTATTTCCTGCTTTTCAACATTAAATAGTTCTTAAATTTTATACTTGATTTTTTTATTTTTTTTGTAAAATAAAAAAAACATAATTTACATTAAAAAACAAAAGCATCCAAGCTGTGAATTTTTTTTATATTAGTTATAAATAAAATAATTATAATATATGATAATATTTTCATTTAGATTATTTATTTAATTGTTATATATTCAATTATTAATAATTCAATTACAAGCACTTTGCAATGCCAGTGAAATCCTGGCAATTTATCCTTCTGAAACACATTTACGCATCTGTTGCCGTACAGATGGGATTTATGGGAAAGCAGAGTGCATAGATGATTGTAAACCTCACAGTGAAAACTGTCTGCTAACAGGAAAATATCGACTCATTGATTCAAAGCGGAAGGAATTTACTTCATTGTGCTTAAATTGTTGTTTGTTTCAAAATGTTTTTCTACATCGTCGTATTTTAGCTCAAGACGCCTCACCTGGTAGTTGAGAGGTCATTTAAAGTTTTCTGTTGGAATCCAAGTTCTTTGTATCCCAACAACTCGGAGCTCAAAATCCAAGATGGCTGCCCCCACACCAATGACATGAGAGCTACTGTAGTATACGGTTCGATATTAAAAGGTCTATTTTGTTTGCGTGTCTCATTAAATCAGTTGTACACATCCTACTAGCCAGCTTTTGTCATCGAGCAACATACTATGGTGTCTGTAAGCACAAAATGCTGTATAATGTTATCAACTCTCATTGCTCACAATGGCTAGTCTGGCTGCAAATTGCTGGTACTGGTTTTCTGATTTCTGTACTGGAATGCGGTCGACTCTGGTGTCCCATCATTCACATTTCACTGGCATTGCAAAGGCATTTCTGTCTTCTGAGGTACATTTAATGCAGCTTAACCGTCTGTGACCTAGATTGATTGATTTTGTAAATGTGATGGCAGATTCTTATGCAACCTCTTCATAAAGACATATAAATCCAACGGAAATATCAAAAGTGGCATTAAGTGGTCACCCTATTGTCCACGATGCCACAGCCATCATTCCAACATCAGAGAACAACTCTGGCCCCACTCTCTGCATATGAGGTGTGACATGATCTGTCCCTTGTCAATCGTAATGGTACTTGTCGTGGGTGGCTATGATTTCAAGGTGTGGATAGCACGTTCCTTCATGTGTGTTACATGAAGCCTGTGGTGCAGCAGGAGCAGCAGTTTGAAAAAATGGCAGGTTTAACGTTAGCCCAAGGCAGCCATTGACAATCTTTTGCTCTCTCTGCTTGGAAGGCCTTAGAAAAATAAGGGACTTAGGGAGAAAATTAGGGGAAAGAGTCAAAAGAAAGTAATTAAACAGAAAACTATTGGAATATGGTGCAGTGCTCAGTGGCTCCCCAGCAAGCATCGTCCTGCAGTACAGACCTGAGTCAGTGATGCACTGTTAGTATAAATCAGGGTTTAAAAAGCAGGTGTAAGTCATCATCTTTGGTGTGGTGTGATTAATCGAACAGAAGGTTTCCAAAGGCCGACTCTATAAATAGGAATACACTTTGAATTTGGGTGGGATGGTGAGCTGCAGCCCAGCTGGCTTTTGTTGTGCAGCCAGCGTGACTTCAGAAGCTTTTCTGCGAGGAAGTAATGTTCTGGGAAACTAGTTAAGTTTTGTCAAAGTAAACAGCTTAAGTATGTTTATTATGCCATATAATACATTTGCCATATAGTTATATTTGCATTTTAAAAAAGAAATGAGTTGAATTAAGAGTTATTATATACTGTGTGTATTAGGTACCAATAATTTAAATTAAAGGTAAGGTCACGGCATCCACACAGGGAGTCACATGCGAGCATGCAAAGTCAATGATTGCCAGCAAAAAGAGTAACGAGAGGCGAAAGTTTTCCAAGCGGTGCGAAGTGGGCGGCCGTGGAGTTCAACTGAGCTGAACGAGTGATTTGAGCGATAACCAATCAGAGCTAAAAGCTACCACTGATTGAAATGGGCGATTTCGCGTGCAGTTTAGCAGTTCCGCTCACAATTCCTGTGTGAATCCGGCTTTAGAAACATTAATAAAAGCAGGTAGCACATTGGCGTTTAAACGTGCAGGAACACAGAAACGTCTTCGCTGAGCCCGGGACTCAAACCTAGGACCTTGCTGTAAGGTGGACGTGCTAACCACTACATCACCGTACTGTCTGTTTGCTAGTCATCTCATTGTTAATCTGTGTAAGGAACTATCATCGCCAGCTAACGTACACTTGTGCTTAAGATGTTAATTTGTGCGTGCTTGCAGCTAGAACGGTCTCATATTTTTGTACAGCTTTATTTGTGAAAAGCTGGTTGGTAGTGTAGAAGTGTTCATACTACACTGTTGCTGTGAGATGAGGCAGGCACACTACACAAGCTTTCACCCAGAGATCCCACCAAAGCATGCTCCATACATTCTGCGTTCATGCAAAATATAAAATCAGTGTCTTTCATGTGACTTGTACACTCACGCTAGGTGGCCTATACTGTGCCTGAGTATGGTCGACTCTCGAGGCCTGGTTCATTTGAATAGTGTGATCGGTCCGTGCTGTGCTGGGGCATGGCTAAGTTGGCCTGCTTGGGAAAAGGTAAGAGGCTTGGGTAGGATTCAGACGGATTTGGGCATGATGCACATCACTGTGATTTGCTAACTATGCCAAAGCATGGAATGTCAACACAATGACATGCAGTTTTCAATTCATTTAAGTAGATCTTGCTCTTCATTATTGAAAGAGAATAGTAGTCGGTGAGTCCTGCTTCAACAGCTACAATATTAAGAGTCGGCCATACTGTACCGCTATATGCAAGAGTGTTTTTCTTCAACTCTGAAAGTCGCGTCGTGACGGCATAAACGTACTCCGTCCAAGAGCATCAAGCCTGGAACTCACCAAGCTGACCGTCTGCAATATCTCAACATGGGGGTGACTGTAATCATCTGTTGCTCGAGTAATTCTGTGTGTCCAGCATGTCGGCACTGTTTGGCTCCTGTTGAATCCATGGAATGTCCGTCTACGAAAGAAATCCCTCTCATTGGCTGTTCATACTGATCATCGAGAGTGTGAGAAGAGTGATGGACGTGACAAGGTTTCTCCTTATTTTTCGCCTCTGCTTCCTCCCTAAGGATTAGTGATTAGTGCCTGTGGTAACTTATTAGCCATATCCATATGTATGAAACCATCTGAGACGAGCGAGAGTTGTGTGAAACTGATGATGAGCAAACATCGCTTCATTTACAGTTTTAATCTCCGCACTCATGGGCTTTCCTGTGTCCCTGTTGAATGATGAATACAGACTGATTTCCTCCCACACAAATACAGAATGTACACGCTAGTTAAAACGTACTGTGAGAAACCTCCACACTTGTGCCAAAGCTCATATTCGGAGAATATGGCATTGAATTGCACATGGTGCATAAGCAGTCAGCTCCGCACTGAGAAGTGGGATGATGTTGCTGAACCCCAAAACTGGTCATCGACGGCGAAATGAGGAATAAAGTTGTTGGAAACAGGACTTTCTCATTTACGGGGCCAGGGCAAGTCACCAATAATAAAATTGAATAAGAAAGAAAAATTTGCATAATGACCTGAAACTAATTTAGCCATAACTGTTAACCATTTTTTGGATTGGTTTGCAGCACCTTGGGAATCTTTTTGAGTGCATGCTTGGTAATAACGAACGAGTACCTACTCAGGATTACCAACACAACTGTTGCTAAAATTCATTACAAGCATGACTATCATTTGAACATCGCAATGGAAGTGTGACTTTCTCACGTTTTATATAGAAGGCTCCTTTCGGTATGGAAAGCTTTGGAATGTGAAGGGTAAAATTGGCCATTATTTTAATAAAGCATCTGTGTTGTCCTGAACACTAAAGGAATTGAGGAGTCAGGACCAGGCTTGTCAGGAATGTCTTTGCAATTAAAGACAAACAGCGCGTACAAATCCCTACAAACAGACGAGAAACATGGTTTGCCAAAGGTTCCTACGTCTGCGCAAAAGCCTCTCGAGTTTGTTTTGAAATATTAAAGTTGTTCTCCCTGAGAGCCTGAAGTCACCTGACTTGGAGCAATGGCACGACTAAAGAGAATTCCGTTCATTCCTGCAAATATCCTCCCCCAACCCAAGGCATGTGTAGGCGGCCTCCCCTTCCCCCTTGCTTCCCCTCCTCTGTTCCAGGCACAAGGCCACAGGCATGACATGGATTAGCTGATCAGGGCGCCTATATTTCTCTTAAAGCCTGGCTCATAGGCCCACGCTTCCCCTCATACAGGTCTGCTGTTTTACATACCGTGGTGTCATGGCTTGTATGTTTACTTCAAGTTGAGCCGATGCCTGAACCCACAGAGAGCGCCACGGCCATGTTTAATATATATAGAGGTTGAACTTGTCATAGGATGTATCTTTCCAGAACATGAGTGTTTTTCTTCGGATGCCCTTGGATTGAGATGGCTGGAAGGGTGTAATTTTTGCCCGTTCAAGTTTATACTAGTGCAAATATTTCTACCCCTCATGCCTATACAGGCTCCATCAGGTGCTGTATCTAATCCTCACACTTTTTGATCTTCGATATAAGATGAGTTGGCTGTTGGAAGATTTGTATATTTTTGCCCTCCTGTTAATGTTAGTGTTGAACTTTGAAATGTCTTGTTTTTCTTTTTAAGTAAGACTTGAATTCTTTTTTGTGTGTGTGTGAGCTTATTCATAGAGACATGGGTGTGGTTCTAGTATACATCCTTTGTCATAAATCCCTGTCATTTGAATGGACCATTAGGGATATAAGCATGACTAAGTGATGAAAGTTGCAGGGGCTATGACCTTGACCCAAGCTGTGTTCTCCATCAAGAAATGTCACTGACCCATTCATGCCTTTAGTGATTGTTCTCATTGTTCCCGTGTGGTGGGCCACAGCAGCTGTTTTCCAGCACTCTCTGTGAGGGTGCTCTCTCTCTCTTTTTCTTTACCCTTCACCCTGCCTCAGGATTAATACCATGGAGTTATCATGAAGCTGCTTTGCCAGACTGTAGATCATCCAGTAAATGGTGCCGTTTTTATCTGATACTAGACCTTCTTGATGTGATGCATTAGTGTAGTTGTATTATGCTACAGTGTTAGTGCACTTATAGTTGTACTTCAGTAGATATTGGTGATGGAGAACTCTCCTCTCTTCCTTCCTTCAAAGTCTTATTTTCCTTATTCACATTTATGTTTTTGTCTTCCGTAATCAGTTCATTTTTGCTGAATACAAAGGTTTCCTGTCAAAACCACCCCAGCTCAAGGGCTTAGTATCTCTTACTCGCCTGTTTTACATCCTGATTTGGTTTTGTGTGTCTGTCTGTGCAATCCACATGCGTCTGTTTACAATAAGGCCTCGTAACGAGAGGATTGATGTCGCACATGCGCAATAACTTGGCAGTGCGACACCGTATCGTATAAAGCGGAAAATAAGAGATCGAGTGTAAAGAAATGGAAGACGCATATGATTTTCAAGAAGGATAAGACGAGGGCAGTGCATTTTACACCCCTACAAATGCAGCGCTATTGGTGGGAATCGGCAAGGTACAGTTTGCTTGAGTTTTCAGTGGTCAGCTCGAGTGAGTAATGGAGGCCACTCAAGTCATTTATTTGTAATTTAAAGAGGATTGTGTTGTCTGTGCAGATAGAAATATGAACGCTCCATGGAATGCCGCACATGCGCAATGTAAAGTAAACATGCTGGAAAGTGAACATTCAGAGCTGCAACGAAGGCGCATTAAAGTACGTTTTTGTTGTTTTCTGATGAAAATATGCAAAAAAAAAAAGTGGAAAAAAAACCCCCCTTCTGCTTGAAACATTTTGGAAATGGCTCTTATTGATAAATTGCTAACTAGTGTGTGCACACAGATTACATTTGTCATGTAAGTTACTTAAAAAAAAAAAAGTATAATATTTTCACTTCGCGCGTTATTCGTGTCTGTATTGATGGTCGCCATTTTGTTTTGATAAGAGCTCTGTACTTTCGCTTCCAGATAACACACACATGCTGAATATTCAAGAGTAAGCAAATCAGAAAGACATCGTGGCCAATTCTATTTTATTTCTAAGAGATAGCACTGCATTTCATGTTTATTTAAAATGCAGGGTAAGTAAATGAGCCACTTTAACAAGAGGTTTTATATGAGAGGGTGAGATTTAGCCACGGTTTCCTGAATCCAGGTTTTATTCTTCCTATTTCAGAGTAAATAGGAACTGATTGCAGGTAGGAACTGAATTTATGAGAAGGGAACTGCTTAAACGCTGAAACTTGTGCACTGTAATATTGGTTCAAGGAACCACGCAAACCCTTTATTTGGATTTAGCACTTTATCACATCATACATAATTTGTTAAGAATTAAGAAACAGCTGCTTGCTGTTGCTGAAATCACAGTGGTGTCACGCATGCACATAGAAAACGACGGTCACCCATCACTTTATGAACACGTTAATAATTATCAGAGTTGGTGGGATTGGAGAGAGCGTTCAGCAGTGCGCGGAAAAACTCACCCACACCTCTACCTACAACCGCTACAGTCTCGCCCCCACCTCTACAGTCAACTACAGGAATAATTTCTTATCCTGTCATGGTATAGCAGGGAGTCAAATTTTATTCTGTGAATCTGAATATTTCTCATTAGGTAGTCTAAATGATGTGTACTGAGTAGCGTAAACACGTATTTATTATAGCGGTACTTATATTAAAGTACAACTGAGCATGTGTGTTTTAAATAAGAAGACAGCACTTGTTGAAAGTTAATCTCTATTAAAATTCTATAATAAAATCTGTGTGCAAAATCTTAGACTAATAGTTGCTATTTTAATGAATTTTTGGGTGTTTTTTTAAAAAACTGAATCTCAATGATGTCATTACCCTGGGTTTACACTGGGGCATGATGTCCGCGATCTCTGCGATTAAAAAAAAGTGCTGAGCTCCACGATTTATGAGCACGCTTGGAGCACAGTTGGGATATAAAAAGGTGACAGCTCGCATCCAGGAGATGAAACTTGAAGGAATCATGTTTCCAAGGTCAACAAGATCCCCTACGATGGCTCATCAAGGTATGTTGCGCTCTGTTGAGGTCTATTAAGCTCTATTTCGCTCTTCCGCGCTTCCCACGTCCTATCACTAGTGGCATCAACAGCGGGATAATCATCAAAAATTTTGCCATGATCATCACGAATCCACCAAGTTCTCTCAAGGCCATCACGATTCGATCCCACGACCCCCACTCTCATTGCGATTCTCTCAAATCGTGGAGATCGTGCCCCAGTGTAAACCCAGGGTTAAGGCCAAAGTTAACATGGACGAGTATGGCTTTGGAAATTTCTTTCAGTATTTCATTAATCCTGGTTCATAGTTTCCCACTGCACCGGTAATGATTTTAATCTAACTCTTTTGACACCTCCAGCACATATCCATCAATAAATAAAAATCCAACACTTTCAAACGATAACTTGGGCCTTGAGGACATCATTCTGGGTAATTGATGACATCATTCACGGTAATCTTTCAAATAACTTCTCATTAAATTAGAAGCTGTCGGGCTGAGATTTTGCACACAAATAAATTAGTCTAGAGGTCTGAATGAGATTGAGACTTCTAACAAGTGTTGTGTTCTCTTTTAAGAGTGCACAATATGGCAAAAATATGTAATGACCAATGAAACTGAATCAATAAATTAAGATTTTTATTAATTTTGTACATTTGAAACCTGTTTTTATGTGCATCAAATGAATCCCAAGTCATTACTTAAGCGCCCTGCTCTGGAAATAACATCGCTTGCTTTTGCCAGGAATATGAACTACAACCAACAAGTGTCTCTCTAAGGGATTGGTGACCCACAAGCCCCACTCATTTCTGGAACTCTACCAGAGTATTGAACATCATTTCTCCAAAAGTTACCATTTGTTGTTATTTAAATATTGTCTAACACTTCAGTCCAAAACTTTCAAGTTTCAGTACAAGGAAACCGGAGAGATATGAAGATAGCAACATCAGCTTCAGATGGAATAAGAGACCCTTGAGCTATGAGGCAGCAACGTTACCAACCACACCACCATATCGCCCTACGGCTATACTAAAGGACCAAAGAACAATGACGTAATTGCAAAGCAAACTATAGAGCAAAGGGTATTCACTACTTCAAAGTCTTACATAGAATAGTATCTCAGTGTCATGGGACCAGATGTCGGTCGACCTTTTGGTCTTTGTCTTTTGAAAATGGGCACTTTTGATAGACTTGATTATTTTTTTTCATCTAAATTTGTTTGCTATAAATAATCGCTATAGTATTTTTTATTTGTTTTTACTGTACAGCTGTCTAACATTAAATGGTGGTTTGGTTCAGGATATGAGAATGTCTGCGGAGTTTTGGGCTTACTGTCAGGGTTCCGCCAGAGTATTTCAGCCCACAGAAAAAGGGAAGCAGAAGTTCATATCTTGAGGAAGGGAAGTAATTGTGCTATTCAAAGCCAGGCTCTGTGGTCAGGAAATCTGAATCAATGAGGACACTTAAGGCTGTTATCCTAAATTTATAGATATTACTGCTGCAGTCATGCAGTTAATCTAAAATAAATTTTACCTTTGTGTCTGTAACGGCATTCTTACTTTGAAGTATATGTGGGTGTTACTTTTCAGACTTCCTGCCTACAACTGCAGACACTCACGACCAATCAAGCTTCTGCGACTTGACCAATACTGCCAAACTGGAGAAAGTCTGAGCAGTTATACCTACTCCCAAATGTAGTACTGTTTACCTATGACTAGTGTGTGTGTGTGTGTGTGTGTGTGTGTATATATACACACATTAGTGTGCAGTGAAGATTATACACCACCACTTTTGTCTAAAAGGGCTCCTAATAAAAAGAAGTAAAAATTTACTTCTCTATAATTTTTTGGTGAAAATGTATTGAACAATGCTATTGTAGGCAACGAGAACCAAAAAAAATAATCATTCCGACAAGTAAATTGAGGTAAACGTATGGCTAATAAACAAAAACACTGAAAATACCAATTTTTCAGAAAAATTGAAAGGTGTCGCAAAATTTTATTTCATTTTTTTTTCAACTTTTGCACAGCATGAATGAACTTCAAACCACATGGAACGGTTTAGCGGGTGAAGAAATAAAAAAATACAGTACCCTTATACAACTTACCAAAATGAAGATCAATCAGAAACCAAGTACTATTCAAGTATTTATTTCATGTAATATTGTCTCCAATCATATTGATGAGAATAAGTAAACAAACAACAATATACAGTAATAACAAAAATAACAGTCTCTTTTTTGAGGAAAAAAAAAGTCAATATCTAGTGTGGCCCCTTTACTTTGATTACAGCATTTAACCTTTCAGGCATAGTGTTCCCATATTTTTTAATTTCTTCACTCGATTAACCATTCCATGGTTTGAAGTTTATTCATGCTATGCAAAAGTCAAATATAAAATAAAATTTGCGACACCTTTGTCCTGTCCACACTACAGCATCAGAATCAGTTTTTAACCGGTCTCATTGTTCACGTCAGCCTCAAAACCAATTCAGCACCAGTGTGCCAAGACCTGTTCCTGAGGTGGTTTTGGCAAGATTGATTTTGCAAAACCAATGTTGCGTTTGCAGTGCAGACAGGAGAATCGAGCCAGAAGCGGACCTACCGAGTACACGCATGTGCTACATGTAAACCAGCAGCAGAGTTTATTTCATTATTGTAGATATTACTTGTGCAGGTGACCGAGAAGGATAACACCATTTCAGGTTTGTCCTGTGTGTTGTTGACCAGATTAGTATCTAGGGTGCTGAGGTATGGCATCTTTTACTGTATGAGTAGATCTTATGAATTCTAATGGCCATATGTGGACTTTTTTATTAGATCCAACAAGCGATATGGTTTCTAGAGTAGGTACATTACATTACTCTTTTTAATAATGTTTAGATTCAATTTTTAATTAGGGCAAGAACCACATGTGAGTTTGGTAGTCAGGTGTCCACATATTTTTGGTCATGGGGCTGCCAGTAACCATTAACACAGAAAACGCAGCTAAAGGTGATTAAACTAACTTAGGAATACTGGCCGCCCTTGGTATGATGCCTTGTTGGAAATGCACTGTTTCGTGTCTAGTGAGCGTCCATTCAGGTCCGGTTCTAGTAGTTTGGACGCCTTGATTTTGCAAGGGATCTTTGGAAAGATTCTGCTGTTTTAGATGTGAGCAGAAACGAGTCCTAGAACTGATCTTCGCAAAACCGATCTCTATAGAACTCTTCTGAATCGACGCAGATGTGGACAGGGTTACACGCCCTCATGTTAGTGAGTCCTACCAATTTCATGTCTTACCCCCTGCAAGGAAACAAAAGCTAACTGCTCCTGCAACAAATGTCTGGGGTGTTCCAGGTTCTGTAGGATCCCAGTCCCAATACACACCTCTTTCCTTTGAAGCGCTTATTCAGCATTTAGCTTCAGCACTGTTTAGAGATATCCTCAGATGCAATTATGGGCAATTGGACAGTAATCCATTATATTATCGAGGTAAACATGTATTGAGCACAGCATGTGTGGCTGTAGAGTAAGAAGCAGGCATATGTAGAGACTCCTACTCCTGGGTTCTAGTTTGTCCAAGAGGATGAGGCTTAGCTGCCTTTTTAATGCTGTTTGTGCTGAAAGGTTTCTCTAGGGGCTCTGCCTCGTGTCCTGTGTTAAGAGATCAAGACCTGAAAGACAAGCCTTCCTTTGACCCTCTCACCCTCAAATGACTGACTCATTCCTCAGCTGGTCCATAAGGAACGTTATCTGGTTTCTCCTAAGGGACCCCCAGAGAAAATCCCAAAGGCATGGGGCTTGCGGCGACAGCCTGCCATTTCAGGGGCACAGCTTTCTCTGTCATAGACTATGCCTGGTCCTTTCTGTCCGGTTCTATTAAAGCACGCCATGGTTCCTTGGTCGCAGTAGAACCTGGGTCAGTGGGGAGCTTCCTGTAAAAGGCTGGTGTAGTGGGGGCTGGGTATGTGTGGCAGCTGGTGGAGGATAATAGATTAACCCTGTGAAAAGCCCTGATGCTTTTACCAGCCAAGCCACCCCTCCTGCTTTTTCTACCAGTCTGAGCACTTGTACCAGCTTCCCCTCCCTGTCCTTCTCTCACCAACGTCCCTATTAATGTTTAATAAGCCCCAACCTGTGTAGGCCTGCTTTATAGAACCGCTTGTCTGTATTATTTCATCCGTTACTCCTTTTTGCTATGTCTGTTTTCAGTTATGAGGTCATTTTAGGAAATGGTTTGCACAATTGACTTAGCAGCAGTTGAACAACAAGCGATGACGACGAGCCTCGGTTTCATTTGTGCGTCTCTCAAATGTGACAACAGCACTGTTTACCTTTAGTAGGATATTTCAAACCGCACCCGTGAGGTGTGTTGCGATATTCTTTAACTGCAAAACATTTACGTTGAGATACTTGCTATGGGTGTGCCAAGCGAAAGAGCATGTTTCTCAGGTGTGGTGGCTCGCAGAGCTTAGCTACCCCACCTCAGGGTTGGGACTCAAGCTCTTTGGGCCACTCCCATTGCTCACACTCACTTATTTAACCCTCAGACAAAAGTAGAAAACATTCAATACCCACCATGGGAAGAAATTTGGATATGTATTATGGTGGGAAGAAAGGAAAATGAAACTGTAAGAAAGGTTGTCAGCAGCACGCATGACCTCTTGTCCTATTATCGTTATGTCTGCCCAAAGGTCAGGCTTCCATTTATTCTTGTACTGAGAAGAACAGGTAGGTTTGGTTTGTACTGAAGCTGTGGTTGCTGGGGTAGGTTTTGTTTTTCCCTGTCAAGGAGAAAAAAACTAGTGTGTCGGCTCCACCTTCACCTTTATACGCTTCCCAACTCCCGATTTGTCAGTTAGGAAATCAGTTTGATATTTTTTTTTTTATAATAAATTATGATGTGTGTGGATGAGCCTATATTAGGGGCTGGGCAATCTAGCAATGATATTAAATCTATTAGATGCTGTGAGATTACTGAAAAAAGCAACCTAACTAGTTTCCCTATTGATGTAAAAATAGATCTGATTCACAGTTTAGTGTATCTCCTGTGTGATCATTATTTTAATGAATCAAGCACAGAGAGCATGCACACACATACACTAAGTATATAAGTTTGACAGCTTATATATGAAGCTTTAGGCACCCTTAAAGAAATACTGTAGAGCAAAGACGGCTTCAAAAATAATGAAATTAAGTCAATATAGAAATACTGTAAAGAACAGCAAATAGTAATAAATGAAACAAAGTGAGTATTTGGTGTGACGACCTTCGCTTTGCTTTAAAATAATAATAATAAAAAAGAATGTGTGTAGTTTGAGCATCTTGCAGAACCAGCCACGGCTCTACTGGAGGTTTTGATTGTCACACTTGCTTCTTATTTTCGCAGCAAAACCCAACAGCCTGCATTGTTTTTATCTGGCTTTTTTGTGGGTGTTGTAAACTGCTTTCTTTACTGACATCCAAACTTTTTTTCATTAAGAAGAAATTATTTTGGAAATTTAAAATGTGGGTTTTGTACTGACTTAATATTTATATTTAAGAAAAGGTGCCTAAAACTTTTGTACAGTACTATGTATGTAGGTATGTATAGGTGTGATATATAGGTAATTTTTGCAATCATTTATTATAATAATAAATAAATAAAAATATTCACCTTTTTGTGAAGTACCTTCATCCCACACTGAAATCCAACCTTTTTAGCTGAAAAAATATATTTATCAAAAAATAACCACAGGTGTCACAATTAATGGCACCCCTGCATTTAATATTTAGTACAACCCCCCTTTGTGAATAAATCAGCCGACTATTTCTACAGCATTTTATAAGGTTGGAGAATACAGAGCAGGGTATCTGACACCATTCCTGTCTCGGGAGATATACTGTATATTATTGACTACTTTAGGATTAATTTAGGCTGTCAATTTTTATCCCTTCAACACATTCTGGGACCAAGATGTAAGCGTTGAGGGGGCATTCCTGCTGTGGCTTTTTTTCTTTCTTTTTTTTTTTCTTTTTTATTATTATTATTATTTTTTTCATTAAAGGGCTCTTAAAAGGAACACACTCGATTCATACGGAAATGAATCTTTAGCTGAATTAATTTCAATATAGCAGCGAATGAAATACCTTTCGTCTGTAAGAGCTGCTAATAAGCGAATGCGTTAGCATAAAGCTGACCTGCTGTATTCTGTGGTATGTAGTTTAATGGGAGGAAATTAGCATTAATATGTCTTTGACAAATTGAACCAACCATGTTAAAGTGAATGTTAGATACATTTGCATCATTCAAGTAGTAGTGTGAGGTTTTATGAATAAATTTCCTAAGAAAAGCTTTTCTACTCACGTCCCTTCTCTTATTAGATATGCGCTCTCCGTTCTGTGTGTACTACTCTGCCTCTGCATATTTATTGTTTAATTTTATGGCACACGTTTACCGAAGCCAGTAAATTACATCTTGTCTTGTATGCTTCTGCAGAGAAGGGACAATTCTAGGAGTTCTGGAGCTGAACTTTCAATTGAGTTCCTATCCAATTTCCTACCTAAAGCTCATTGCATATGCAATGTATGCACTGGGGGAATGGAGTAACTAAAAATAACAGACAGATGTGCTGTTGTAACACATCTTGAAGTCTGAGAATGTTGTTCCACAAGACCATGGACCAGATATTTTGGACATGTTTATAAAAATATTAGGGGAAAAAATGTAATAAGTCAGAAAAATGAAGATAAATAGCTGATGATTTTGTGTGCAGATGTTTGCATAGCTGCTGTGAAGTGTGTGATTTGCCTTTTTGCACTGACATGGTGCCGGTATGTAATCTAGAACCAGTCCCACATGTTTCACCCTAAAAAAAGGACATATTTTTGGCACCAGAGTAGCACCACAAAATTGCTGGTCTTAAAGTTGGGACCACTGACATCGCCAGCTATAAGAGGGGCTACCGCAAGACATTTGCCAGTCACTACTTGCACACCCACCTTCTAATGCAAGAAGTGATAACTTTACAAGTAAATGTATAAAAAGCAAGAAAAGCATGTGTTCTCTTCTCATAATTAACACCCCCCCCAAAAAAAATGTATATATAAAAAATAAAATAAAAAATAGAGGTTTCCCCCCCGAGTGTGTTATGCTGCTCCTGGGATCACATGCCCGGGATTAAAACGTGGTGACCTTTGCCTTTTCTGGTTTGTAGCTGCTGTGAGATAGAAGAGATGGTAAGAGTTGGCCATGACTTAATCAGGGAGGGAAAAAAAATTGATTCAATAAGAATTGATTTTTCTTTTAATGTATTGACCAAGTTAATAAAGATAACTGGACATTTTGTGTTTGTATATTATTTGTTTCCAAAGTGCTGTTGGAATAATCATGGCGTAATAATCATGGCTTAAACCATGACCTTGGAATAATTCTTATATATGTATGGATATTATCAAGTAAGGGGGATACTGGATACCTGGGTTGACATTGTAGGGAACCGACCAGTCCGGTGCAGGCTAGAGCGGGACGTATGTGATAGAGTTGACAAAGAAGGCAAAGGGAGAAACTACAGAGTGATCTCGTATTGGTATATTGCTCGTGTCAATCTGAGGTGTTTATTATTATATTATATCATTATTATATATCTATGGCATTCCGCTTGCCTTAAACCCCAGTTTTATACAGAATACAGAAAAAAGATCTCCATTGCTTTTGCGCACTTTAACGTAGTATGTGTAATCAGTATGCCTTCACACCAGCTGCAGTTGTTTTGTGGCTTGGCATCAAGTGTCACATGACCAGAATGGTGTAAAGGCAAATAATAAAGTTTGAAAAAAGAAAAACGTCAAATTTAACTCCATCTTTTGTGAGTCGATCTAGATCACATGATATCTTCTGAAGTTTGGTAGCACAAAGCGTGGCTCAGAAGTTTGTTTAATGAGGTCCTCAGCTCCCAGAATTGGCCGTGACTTCTACACACCTTGCAGTCAAATTTATTGTAATCATCATGTAGCATTTTAGATGATTACTTTTGATTAATTTAAAATATAGTTTTATTTATTTATTTTTTTCTCATGCCCGTCCATGTCTGTTCCACCCTTTACCTTGGCTGTGAATATTATTCCAGCTCTAGTCATGGCCAGTGCCCTATATGTCTGGCGTTCTGAACCACTGGTTAAGGAAAAACAGTGTGGACTCTGTGAATCTATGTTTGAGGACTGTTTCCTCCTCCCACTGGCCTGTGGCGGACAAAGAAGGCCTTCTCCTTTCCTGACTTGTTCATCTTCTTTTGGTTATATGTGTTTTGGGATGAGGTGGGTTCTCCCTCCTGTGGTCACTCTCACTCTTTCTGCTGAAATGACTGTCTACATGCACAGGCAAATGTCAACTCTGCACAGAAACGTTTATTTCAGAGAGGCGTAGCGTTGGATCATTTCCATACTTTCAGCGCTGCATTCACTGAGCGCTCCGCTTGTTTGGATCAGACTGGAGTCCAGTCACTGCGGTGGGCTGAGGCAGTATGGTTAACATTTTAGAGGGAACGGTTGTTTCATAGCATGACAGGCTAAGTAAATATTTTGCCTGCTTTTCAGTTGACATTTTAGTCTTCATTAAGGAAAGACCAAGATGCCGGGAATAACTTTTACATAAGACGAATGTAACGTAAAGTCAACAGCAAGACTCGGTATTTCAGACACGTTAGAAACTAAATGATGGCTGAATGAAGACGATGCTGTGAACTCGAGCGCCGTTAGCGATTAAAAAGCTGTTAGTTATGATCTGGCTCCTCCATACATCCATTAGTCCCTCCATCCATCCCTACATCTATCCATTATCTGTCCAGGTTATGTGAGAAGCCTTTCCCAGCTGACTTTGGATGAGAAGTGGGGTACATCCTAAACAGATCGCTAGTCTACTGTAGGACTGACGTGACTAATTGCTCATGTGAAAGTGTTACAATTTTGAATAAATTTCACATTACATACATCATCTTGCTCCTTCACACATGAGCAGATGTCAGTGGCATAACTTCACTGTTGGAAAAATAGCTGTGTCTCAGTCTTTCCAATAATCCAGTCCAATAATCAGACGACCACTTTGATTGGCTTCAAGACCACAGTCTTTCAGTTCGGAGTTGGTGCTGCTTTGACAGATTTAACACCCAAAACTGTAAGATGGCTGAATATACGCCTTCCAAATTCCAGCATTATTCACAACCCTAGCAAAAGCTTTTCAGTGCAGTGTATTCACAGATTGCATTGGAGGCCACGGGTGCTGCATGACCTAGTATTATTACTCTAGGCTCTGGTTCTGATTTGAGCCTTGCACAACATGGGAAAAACATTTACAACATTTGGCAGACGCCCTCATATATA
>JBCNYH010000002.1:7815715-7829625 GCA_039654325.1 Tandanus tandanus | reverse complement strand
TCTCATTTATACAGCTGACCAGTTGAGGGTTAAGGGCCTTACTTAAGGGCCCAACAGCTGCAACTTGGTGGTACTTGGGTTTGAACCACTGGACTTCTGTTCAGTAAGCCAGAGCCTTAACCACTGAGCCACCACTGCCAAAACAAACCAAAACTGAGCACATGAACATACACTGTCATGGATCGATGGGTTGAGGCAGCTGCAACTCTTCAGCCCAATTTTGGAAAATAAGCTTTTGGGGTGTTTTTTTCCCCTCTGGCTGACTTTTGCGTAAATGTGTAAAGCTGTTTGGCTTTGGTGTGAACGGGCCTGTTTTTGGAGAAGCTGAAGCAGCTGCCGAAACAGCAGTCATCCCCCCCCGTTCCACCGGGACCTCACTCAGCCAAAAAGAGTCTTGGGCTTCTGTGAGATGATGGGCTCATATTTATTGTGTGTCAATTATCAGTTGATAACACTTTTTACCACCACTTTAATGTAGATGTAAGTGAGATGATGAGACCTGAGATGATATCAGCCACTGCATTATTCATGCAGGGCAGGTTATCTGATTTCAAATAGAAGACCCATGGACATGGTTACGATGATGCCAGATTCGAGTGCCAGATCTCAGTCTGCGCTAATTCGTTCTGTATTCCGGTAGTTTCCGGGTTTTCTTACAAAAAAAAAAAAAAGACAGACAAAACACTGAATGGTCTGTGTTTATCAAGAGATTTCCCTTCCAGTAGTTCCCCCTTTCGCTTTTTCAGAAAAGTAGCATTTCCATGTGCTCGTCATGTGACTCAAACGTAACAACAACAACAAAAAAGGATACATTAGCATTACTTGTTTTTAGCTCATGATTTTCAAATCACATATTAGCCAGATTAATAGAAACACTGACTATCTTCATCCTTATTGCTTGTAAATTGATATCAACTTACTGCATGTATACAACCAGAACACTCAGAGTGCAAACCTCCACCAAGCCCAACGACCCCCCCACCTTCAAAAGCAGAGCTTTAAGTAGAATTAATTGTGGTTGTGTTTAGCTGGAATACAGACACGATGATGTAAATCTGTATGAATAACACTATCATTGGTATCATTATCGACACTAAAACATGGCACCAAGTGCTGGGTGTCTGCGATGGATCTCCACGTGAATAGCAGATGATGCTATTTTCATGCTGCACTAAAGGCCCATCCCCCTAGTAAGGGTCAAGGCTGTGGGGCAAAGTGAGCCAGTGTTTAAAGTTAGTGGCTTTAGGAGTGATAAACGTCTTTTGTGCATGAGACGCTGCACATGTCCTCATATGGTGAGCGCTTCAGGCCAGCTTAGCCTTGACTTGGGCGAGTGCCAAGTCCCCTGCCGTGCCTTGAAAAAAAAGGGGGGGGGGGGGGGGGGGGGGGGGGGGTTTTTTTTTTTTTTTTTTTTTTTTTTTTTTTTTTTTTTTTTTTTCCTTTTTCTTTTTTCTTTTCTCTTGGATGAGTAGTTTTTAAATAATGCCCTCATCAACATTTTGTCAAATTGTAATGTCACATATCTGGATATGCTGATCCTGATTAATGTTCTGGGGGTTGGTTTAAGAGCGCTTGAAGCCAAACTGTGATTGGAAATATATTTTTTTGCATTAAAATGAAATCAGAATTTACATTATTTAATTATGTAAATTATTCCTGCATTTCTATGAGTTTGGAAAGAGAATTCATTATTAATAATTCACATCCATAGCACATCACACACATCATGTCCTAGTTAAGATTTGTCCTTTGGCATAGCACCAAATACCCTGTCCTATATTTCTCCTCCAGGCTTTTGTTCAGCCAATGAAAACAAACTAGCAGGTTACGTTGGCTAGTCACCGCCATAACTGGACAAGAACTTGGATTGTATGCATGACCGAGAACACTGATCAGTTTTGCTCATTCATGTAGTCCTCACAAACAAGTGCACAGAATTTTTTTAAATTCTCATGCCTCATGTGCTTGGGTTCAGGACTAAACTGCATATGGTACTTAAAGCGAGGGTTGGTAATCTGGAAAGCTAGTAAAATTTGAAATTAGCATCTCTTCATGGCTCTGGCTAAACTCTCCTTGCCCTCAGATATGTCCTTCCAAAGCCATACACCCCCTCCACACACACAAGCTCTGCTCTGACTGCAGGTTCGTGCATGGTAGGGTCATGCAGCAGGGCAACACAGGAGTTCAATTTAATTGGGTATCATCCAGCGGACTGTCCAGCAGTGAGTGGGCAGTGCTTTTACATGATTACAGTGGCCACGAATGAAGGATTTTTTTTATTTTTATTTTAATTAGTGTACACCCATCTTTACATGGAATGTATTGTGCTATGGTGCTGGCTGTTTGTCCGTTAAATTTAACTAAAAAAACAAAACAATAAAAACCTCTTCAATCTTTCTTGTAACTTCTTACTGCCATTTTAAAGTTACAGGCAAATAATTAATGTTTTTGTGCATGTATTTTATTTGTGACAGCTGTATCATGCACCACTGGTGCTCTTGTTTTTTTAATGATTGATGTCAGGGCGTTAAATCCATTTCAACCAATCGTTATCATATACACCAAAAATTGGCCAACCCCAGCTTTACTCTTTTACTGTACACTTAGGGGACGGATGCAGCACGACCTGCTTCACTCTCCCCACGCGTACATCCAGCAGCTCTAAGCTTGAATCCAGAGCATGGAGAACTACATAGTCGATGGTTAATAAATGTAATTATAAAAAAATATTGTGATGTTCTGAAGTGGTTCCGACCACCAGGCCGATGGTCATGTACAGTGAGTGCCTCTTTATAGTAATCGCTTTTGAAGATTGACAAAAAAAAAAAAAAAAGGAGGACATCAATGTTTTACGATTCGATACGCTGTTAATTAATAACCTCTTACTCCTTATGTCTCTGCAGTGAAGCCGTTCACCACCAGCGTAAAAGAAATGCGTCTCCACAGGGACGACTTTGAGATGCTCAAGGTGATTGGCAGGGGTGCCTTCGGAGAGGTAAGCCAACATGAAAGTTTGTTGATCTCTCATACTTTCATTTGTGTTGATATTTTACATATTATACGCATATCCACTTAAGGGTACACGCATTTCCACGACCTGCTTAAGCCGTGAATGTTGTGCGCGTATTTGTGTAAAAGGTTTGTTTCTTTCTGCATTTGAGAAGGATTGGTAGGAGCACAGCTAGGATCGCGGAACAGGGTGTAACGCTTTTTGAAGCGAAATCAATTGTCTTGCTGACTAAAGCCTCGGTCTCACATAGCTGAAGCCCACCGGCATCATCCTGTAAGTGTTCCGTGCACTTCCATCCTGATACGGGAGAACTAAGAGGGTGTGGCTTCCATTCATAGAATGTTTGGTTGTGTTGAAAGTTACTGTGGATCATTTCAAACATAAAGGCATCCATAAGGCATCTGTAGCCTGCCAGACGTCATCGAAGATTTTCTTGGAGATAAAAACCTACATGTAACGTATGCATTGAAGCTGCTGCCGGTAGACATGACAGCAGCGACGTATGCAGAGCGGATGCTCATGTTTCTCAGACAATTTCCTCCACCCATACTTCTGCGAGAGGCCACTGCCAGATTGGTCATGAAATGGCCACAGTAATCCCCGTTCGGGTTCTCATGTATCAGCCGGCTCTGTGAGACCCTTAGCATAAGGTCCATGCGCCGTTCTATCTCTAATCTCTTCACACTCCTATTGAATTTCTGCTTAGATGTATTTCTGATTGCCCAAACATGCCGTTCAGCAACTTTGAAGAGTGGTGGCAATGTGCACGGTTAGCAAAACCATCTCAACGGTCAATTCAGCCACCATTATTGTTTAACAAGCAGCAGTGGAGTGCTCAGGGTGTTCTTATTTCTGTATATTATTCTTGCAGTAGATGCAAATGCACCATTGTGATGCGTCGCACTTCTGGTTCCGGAGTGCCAAACACATCGGTGTGACCAAAGAACCAAAGCCGACATATTGATGGCTCTTCATTACAGTAAATATTGTGGGTTCTCTTTGTAAAAAGGGCTATTGAAGCAAGCGAGCGATTTAGCAGTGCTGCATCTCCTCCTCACTTCCTCTTTCGTCCTGTCAGTTCCTCAGGGACTCGGCCTGGCCTTACTGTGCTGTTTTTGGGACAGGACAGATCTGGGTGTTTAAGATGGATCGTTTGTTGAACTGTGGAATGTACCGCTCTCAGTACCTTTACTACAGGCCCCGGGTTGGCGCAACATTTACCCGAAGCGCACACACTTTCTCCTGCTCAACATTTCTCACTTGCGAGGCGAGCTCGGGTTTCTTGGCCTGACTAAACGCCCCCCACCCCCTGTCTTCTGTATTAGCCTTTCTGTGAACCTTATTGAAAATGATAGAAAAATAGATCATCGGTACGACACCAGATTAAAGCTGGCCTCGACTTTTTTCCCAGTCGAAACCCTCCTAGTGAAAAGCTCTTCTTTACACACTGGCTTTTCTTTTTTGGGAGGGAAAAAAATTCTTGCATTGCCAGTTGAAATTCTTCCACTGTTATGTGTTTGCTTTCCAAATGTTAGACTAAGCAGGCATGAAATGTTCAGATTCTCCCATATCACTCTTGTGTGTCTGAGCTTGAACAGTCCCGATCCACAATCACTGTGAGAGGAGCTGTGAGAGGTGCGTAGCCTTGTGGCCATCAGGTCAGATTTAAAATGACGTTTGCGATGATTTCACGATGTTCTTTACACAAACATCACTGAAGCTTCTTTCTTACTTTTCTAAACACAGCCAGTCTGGAAACAGATGGTTGTTGTGGAAGGAAGTGCTGGAACGAATGCCGCTAGCCTTCGCACATCTTCTGTGACGCAGTGAACAGCGGGAAGCTTGTTAACTGAACAGTTTGACGTCATCAGACGGTGGAGTTATCAGTGTTTAGAGTTAAAAAGCCCTTTCAAATGGGTCCGTGATGAAATCTCCTTATACAGGCATAACCATACAGTACAGTACAATCATGACCATATATACACCCCTGCACTTCTGACGCTATTAATCACTGCAGAGACGTCTTGATTCAGACCACTTCAGCTCCGACTTTGCTACTTTACAATGCCAGCACAAGTGCCAGAAGTGGCACAGGAAGCAGGGCAGGATAGCGTAGCTTTCAGGAAGGGCTCAGGAAATGTACACCGTCTCAAAGGAGAGCCTGTTACAAAAATAGTGTTTCCCTTCACAGATAATACATTGTGAAAGAAACTCTCTCACACACACACTCCTCAGGCTTGATTCAGCTGTCTCTTTGCCACTGGATTACTCACCCATGTGGCCTTTCCCTGGTTTAGGAGGCGGTTTATTTCATTTTAAAGATTAAAAAGAGTCAGAAACCTTTTAGTCTGTTTTTGACTTTTTAAGAACGCTTTGATTTAAAGAGTCAAAGTTTGTTACTCTTGGACAGCATCTTTATTATTATTATTATTGTTACTTTTATTTTATTATTATTGCAATTATGATTATCAGTGGAGCACTGTAGGCACTGTAGCATGTTTTCAATGGTTGCCCTGTGCCCGTGCCAATAAGGCTCCTGTGTTGCTCAGTTGATGCTGATTGGCTGTTATGTATCGCTGACTTGCACGAGGAAGGGTAGCAATATAAAAAAAACGGATTTATTAATAATTAAACTGAAGCACAAGAAATAGAGGCTAATACACCACCGCTCAGATTCACACAGAATAAACAAACAATCGAACTCATGTAGGCAGGCAAACATTTGTCAAACGCCAACTCGAAACATTAACACGGAAACATTAACATGAGCACGGAACATGAACTTGTTAAAAGGATAAATAAACTAACAGGACAGGTGATACAAATGAAAGTAGAAATTAGCCAATGAGAGGAAAACTTAACCTTTCCTGCTTTTGCTCCAGAGTGTAGTCGGGAAATGCAGGAGAGATTCATTTATGAATTTCCTTCAGCCCTGAAGTTGATTCAGCCCTTAAAGGTGCCATGCTACTTTTACAACATCAGCCCCGTAGACCTATCAGCAAATGATATTTCTCAGGAACTCCGCCTTTAGGCCTAAATTTATATATTGTTATTTATTTATTTTTTGCTTATGAAAGCATTTTCAAAGCTTGAAATTGAGGGCATCCCATTATCCAATGAAGCGTTTGCTCCAGATCTGCTCTTCTACCCATGATGCTGCTGTTTAACTGGAATACCATTGCATTTGAATCACATTTCTGATTGATCAAGCCCCTTGATGATAAAGTTCCAGTTCTAATTTAGTTCCAGTTTTCTGCAGAATTTATCACCACAATATTAAATGACACTGGGTTTTGTGATTGTTGTACATAAGGCCACGGTGTGAAGCAGGTTTTGCTGGCATTCCTGAAATTCCTAATCAGGAAATGTTTTATTCATTTACAGACATCATAGTGACATTTTATTACCCTTACTGTGACATATTGCTTAGTGTGTGTGTGTGTGTGCGCTTTAATGCAAGGCATCGCAGCACTATTTTCCACTCCCAGCCATTTCCTCTAGCTTCTACACTACAGGATGCATTTCCAGAGAAGCCTGTGCATTTCCTCTATATGACTGACTGATGTATCCCCCTTCTGAGTAAGTGCTAAACAGAGAGGTTCAGGACTGTTTCATGAGTAGTCTTTATAGTACACAAGGTTCCCCACTCTGAGCCATGCACTTTAATAACCGCCAAACGGTCCACTCCCTTGTTCTCTTCGTCCCCTGAGCCTTGTTCTGAAGAATTCTTCACAGGAGGAGAGCAAAGAGGAGAGACGAAAACAGCAGAGTGGGCCTTCTTTCAGTGAGATGGTACTTCACCAAAAGCTGTTTGCTTGACGGTGCAGAGAGGCAACATGCCTGGAGTTGACTTGGATTTTTTTTAATAGTCAGGGCTGCGATTTCAGTAATGACTGCAGGCAATTAAGCAACAGCGCAAGTAATATTATTTAAATTTTTTTTTAATTCCATGCCTGTTAGCATGTTATCATGGTTATGTAACTGATAATGTACAGTTATTATCACAAGATGAACCTCAACAAGGAACTCAATTCTTGCATCACACTGAAGAGGTTTATTTCATGATGATGATTGTCCTGATGTACATTATTACAGGGATTTTTAATAAATATTGATTTAAAAAGTTATTCTATTGATTTAAACATGATTTTATTGCTTTCTCCATCAAAGCGCCCCAGAGCAATGATCTGTTATAAGGAAATGATTCAGTATTCAAATGCAATGGATAAGGTATATATTTAAATTATTTATTAATCCCTAAATGTTAAAGCATTTAAGAACACAACAGTGAGGGGAACAAATATGCAACACACTCTCAACTTTAGCTCCCTCATTCAATCAGTTCTCATTTACTGTTTGCTGTGCCAAAATTGAAGACCGTGGCCTCCTTATATCTTGTGTACTGTTGTATATTGTAGACGGTACAAAGCGTAGGAGGAAGCAGCAGAGATCGTTGGTGCCTCTGTTGAGCTACAGAGCGAGGAGGGTTAGCTTGCTTTGCTTTATACTGTTGAAGATGCCAGTACAAAACCTGGGGCAATTTAGGTGGTTAAGGCTCTGGGTTACTGATCAGAAAGTTGGGTATTCAAGCCCCAGTACTACCAAGGTTCCACTGCTGGACCCTTAAGCAATGCCCTTAACCCTCAACTGCTCAGTTGTATAAAGGATATTCAAAAATATAAGCCCTTCTAAATAAGGGCGTCTACTAAATGTAGGTGTAAAAGAGTATCGAAATTGGGAATTTAGGGCAGTCCTGTCCATCATTTCCAGTGTTCCAGGTTGTTGTTTCTTCAAAACACAATTATTCTTGCTTCCTTATATGTAATATAAATATTTAAGCACTGCCTAAAAGCAGACCCCCCCCGAAAATGTTTCAGTGGAACTCGAAAACTTTTGACTAAACAAGAAAATTTTCTGCAACGTGCAAGTGCACACAGCACTGACGACGGCACACGTACACATTGGGTTGCTTGTATGAGCACATGAGCACGGGCAAGACAACAAAAGCTAGCTCATGGCTCTTTGCGACATTTGTACAAGTATGGAGCTTCACTGAATCTGAGGCCAAAAACAGTTTGCATTTCTCTCAATTTAGACAGTCTTAATACATTTTTAAGTACTGTACACAACATGCTTCATCACACGAATAGGTAAATTATGGATTTTATAAGCGGATGATGAGTAAAAATGGCATTCACATGCATTTATGTTGGTTATATTTAAACGAATATAATATCGGTACAGTCCGGACTGAGAGCGCATGACAACATTTGCGTCCATTGAAGTTTATCTGAGCGCAGAATTGGATAGCTGTTTGGTTGAACACCGTATGGTTGAAACCATTATAAGATTAAAGTAGACCGAATAGTAGGAGGTAGTTTTTGGACTGCTGTGGTGCAGATGTGCCAATGTTTTTCCTTACAAAGAATCTTGAGTGGCAACTGTGATCTCGGCCAAAATTTCCTATTTCGTCAAAAATGATGCAGCTGAAATCCAGTAAAAATGATCCTCCAGTAGCGGCACGTAGTTTTAGGTTGATTTAGAAGTCTGCAATTGCCAATCCAGTAAAATAAATTTTCCAGCAGAGGGATTTTTTTTTTCTTTGATGTGAATGCGCTCAGTTGCCAGACTAAACTAAGGAGTGAACCGTCATCCAGTCCTTTATTTATTTCACAATGTTTATCTTTGTATCAGGTTTGTACAGTGAATCACTTGTGCCCCAGATAACAAGGTCAAAGTACATTCGAGGCCCAACCCCATACATGGAGCTGTTAGTGTCCGTACACACCGAGTGATTGTTGTGACTCTGATACTGATTTCTGTTTTCAAAGCAAATTTTTCTTCTATTTGTACGTTTAGTTTATTATATTTACCAAAGAACTCTTTCCCTGTTAAGTACTGCAGAGCTGCTGAACGTTGCAATCCCAAACCGCAGCAAACACTGGTGTTGTGTTTTGTTTGGGTTTTTTTTTTTTGTGGGCGGGGACGACGATTCTGGAGTCGACAGGACAGTGTTTGATCCCTCGGGTGCTGACTGTGTGTGAAGCCTTTGACTTGTGTGAGAGTACGCCAAGTGACTTGTCCAATCATGCAGCGGCGTGACACAACTCTGGCCACACACACCTTCCTTTTACATAGCGCCCCGCCTTTCCAATCAGGTCAGGCTGACTGGCTGTGTCAGAATCTGTGTCTAAAAAAGGAGAGATGGAAAGAGGACAAGAGACACTTGGGGAGGAGGAATCAAAATGGATTCTGAGCACATTGGGTTTGGTTTGTTTTTGTAATGAGGTCAGTTATCTGGTGTGGTTAGGACGCTCACTGATGCACAGTATGAATTTAAATGACTGACTTTTCTTTTTTCTAAGTGTACCTTTCACATACCTTTCCTGTGACTTCTCATTTACTGTGTCTCAACCCGTCTTGTCTGTCAGTCAAGTCAGTCATTCAGCCTGCCTTTGGGTTTGCAGTGAATCCTTGGGTGTTTGTCTTTAGCATGCAAGTTGCAGGTTGTCCTCGTTCTTTGCTGAGATGGCACATAGCAACTTGCTGTGAGTAAACACTTGAGGAAAAGAACAAAGAACCATCCCTCGAAAACCATTACACAAACTTATTCTGTCTTTAGGACATACACAATAATCAGCATATGCTGTTCCACACCCCTTGTGTAATAGGTAGGCTAATAACACGATGAGGCACCTTCAGCCCAAACAGTTCTAGGAACTCTGAGAAGAACTACCACTCTAGAGCTCCCCAAAGAATTACATAGCTTCAAAGGCTTTTTTCTGTTTGCATTCGCACCACCTTTAGGAATGGTAAAGTGACGTAAGCCGGACGACGGTTAGCACGGCGACGTCAATAGCTTGTCATGTGTTTTCATATAAATGCACGTCTTGTCCACCTGTTCATTGCCTTGCTATGAAAATGGAAAACTGCCAACAACAGGAGTTAAACTCCTCCCCTTTTGTGTGTCGTGTTTTGGTCGCATGTTTCTATAGCAATGTATCATTCCACCGTAACATAGAATGAGGAAAACCAGGAAGTGTTCTGTGCTGATAGTAAACTTTTCATTTTAAAATATAAAGAGTGAATTTGTGGTAGAGGATTGTTGGTCACTGCTTAAAATATGTTTCTGGGGATTATGATGGTATTTTATACCAAGGTTCCTTTTTTAAAAAAAAAAAATTACATTTTGATATACTGTATTAATCCCGAAAGGAAAATTATTGTGTCTGCATTTAACCCATCCAAAATGAGCACACACACACACACACACACACACACACACACACACACACACTCGGAAGGAAAGGTGCAGCCAACCCCATCCCCACCCCGACCACCACCACACATTTTTCCTGCCGGTTCAAGAATCGAACCAGCGACCCAAACCCGCTTCTCTAACCATTAGGCCACGGCTGCCCCCTTAAGTGATGATTAAAAAAATCTATATATGAGTACATGGATAAGAACATTCAGTAATTCATTACTGAACTCAACATTTCGATTCGATGCGTCAAAATCCTATCATTTCCTCGATTGCATATAATCTCAAAAAAGCCTGATGTCACTGTCGACTCATTTGTGCATGTTTTTATGAATTTGTTTATGTTGATGTTAAGAGCTGTTGTTTACTGGGCTAAAGTTTTACACAGATCAGATTTTTTTTTTTTTTTCTTTTTTTTTTTTTTTTTTTTTTTTTTGAAAGGTTGGTGGTGCTGCACTCTCTGATGTGTTCGTACAATCACTTGACTTGTATCACTCATGGTTCCTTTTATGCTGGGAAAGCACGTACCCTGAAGTAGGAGCTAAAAACAAACCCTCAAACCGGCATTCTAAGAGCTTACAATCGTTTGCAGTTTCTGCACCGTGTACACACACAAGCTCATGTAAGTCTGCTGGGCATTTACACCCAGGCCTACTGGCTCATCAGGCCCGAGCTTATCCCCAGTTTCCTTAGCATGAAGCAACTAGGAGTTCCTGCTCTTCCTGGATGGGATGCTAGTCCATCTCATGTTACCTTCCCAGTATTTTTACTGGTGTACTCACACAAACAACAGAATATTTCCTAAAACAGTTCTTAGAACTATGAAAGTTTCTCCACTCCAAAAGTTCCTATTGACTCCTATTTCTAGACAACTGTACAACTTGTAGAGCCAATGCGTTTTAATGAAACTAGTCTTCTTTGTTTTATTATGTGATCAGCGCACAGTCTCGTGTTTTAGACTTGTAGTTTTTTTGTTAAATATCACCAAGAATTATTGACTTTGATAGGAAGAGTCTGATAATCTGTCCAAGACGTTCACTTCAAAACTAAGACCTTTTTACGAGACTGTAAACGTTTCCACTGTAGGTCTGAACAAAAAATTATTTACTATCCACCAGTTCACGATGTAGTTCTGTGAAGTGCCAGGGTCTCGGTGTGTAATGCTCACAGGACCAGCATGCTCTCGTAAATATTGTGCGCAACGCTCAGCAACACATTTTTAAAGAACACGAACACGCTTATTGCTGAGCATGCTCTGGTCAGCTTCCCTCATATTCTCTTTAAGCTAATGTTTAAACAACGTGGTGTTTTTCAGGTTATTGTATTGTAGGAAGATGCTGTAGTTCCTCCTATTGATATTTTGCCATTAGACTGTACAGCCTGCTTTGTTTTGATTAACATCATTAATGAAAAAATGCATTCAATATTAGAGCTTATTGTACAAGTCCATATAAACGAGGATGATTACTGACGGATACCTGATTGTGTCATCAGCAGTGTTCACTGATCCGTGAATTTGAGTTCTATCATATAGAGAGGTATTATTTTTAGAATACCTGTGGATTATTTTCGCTTATAAAATATTACATGAAGTATTTTAACAGATTACACGTTGAAATAGCTTTGGGCACAAAACCAGGAAAATATATGAAGAAAATAGTGTGGACACGTTTCCAGTGTTTTCAAGCATAAGTTATACTTTAAGGTACGCTCACGTGATCTCGATCATGATCCCGATTTGAGCTCATCATATTCCGATGTTCACATACCGATGGCATGTACCGATGTTTTCCAAATGCTACACGAAGTGATTCCAAAGTTATTCTGATGTTTCAGCTGATTTTGTTCCTATATGTAGAGATGTTTTCCGATTGTTACCCGATGTGATTCCAATGTTTCATCCAATGTTATTAGGATTTATGCTGAAGTCACACCGATTCGTACTTATGTTGTACTGGTGTCGCCGATATTGCATTAAAAAAACCAATAATTTTTTTAAAAAGTAAAAATTTAATTCCAGTGTTACAACGATCACTACCGATGTTACTGAGTTTTGTCCCATGTTTTCCCCGATGTACTCTGAACACAAACACAATTTTTTCCTACACTCCCAAAACATTTCACTGCCCCGAAGTTTTTTTTTTAATTCTACAGTGTTCTCCGATGTATAAAGATGTTCTCCAATGTGTACCGATGTTACATCAGGGCAAATCAGGATCATGATCAGTACTGTGTAAGCACCTTTAGCTAATTTCCTTTTTACTTTGAGAGGACGAGTTGCATTCTTAGTGCACAAAAGATTAACGTTTTATGCTAAATAGAAGTTCTTTTTCTCGGTACCAGTGTGCCACTATTGTTCTTTACAAAATGGATCAGAGTTATGAGTAAGAATCGTGATTTAATTCCAAAGCTTCTGTAGAGCTTACAGAATCGAAGACTAAAATTAGCAGTGAAAATGGATTTTGTTAACTGGAATAAAAGTTAAAAGAAAGTTCTCAGTAAAAGGGTTAAAGTACATCAAATACCACTACAATGAATAATGCAAACAAAAGCAGAATTGCTGGTGAAATCAGGTTCATTTTAATTTTTGTTTTATGTTCTTCCAGTTTGCACTGTGGTAACGGATGAGCTCCACTGATACTCAATACAAAGTGACTTAAAACTAGTCAATTCCACACAAAAAAATACTGTTACATTCGTGAAATTAAACTAGAAAGAAAATCGCTGTAAGCCATGAATGGAGCGTCTGAGGTTCCGCTTCTTCCTGCTTGTTGGTAATTCATATCCTTAGCAACCGATAGCTGTTTTGTTTGCGTTTCAGAAGTGTCGTTATCACCACGCTGTCGCTCACGACACACATTCTTAATCCTGCTCTCTGACATGCCCTCTTCCACACAGGGTGTGTCTGTCCATTCCAAGCCAACAACGTCGGTGACTATCCTCCTCTCCTCCCTGTCTTTTCCTTTCTTTCACTGATATGCTGTTCTGGAGAGGAAGTCTTTATTCACCTTCACACGCAGCCATTGTCCCCTTGTCACGTTTCAGCGTGTCAGTGTGTTTACCAGGTGATTGGATATTGAATGCTTCCCACCGTTTTTCAGCCTCCCTGCCTGCACTTGTGCTCGCTGTACCCGAGTAAAAACACTCTTTCGAAAGTAGCACTTTTCCCAAGCGGTGTTATCTCAACTAGGGCGAATGTAAATAGGATGAATCAATGAGAAAACATGCAGAATTATTCTTAGTCACCTAATTGGGCTGCCATCTAATTGAATTGGTTAAAGAATGTGCTAATCTTCCCTAACCCTTTATTTTATTTTATTTTATTTTTTAGGTTGCTGTAGTAAAGATGAAAAACACTGAGCGCATTTACGCCATGAAAATTCTGAACAAGTGGGAGATGCTGAAGAGAGCTGAGGTAAAGTATTTCACTCCTGGCACTGCACAGCCCCTTCTGAAATGATCCCATGTGGCCCCCTGCATGAAAATGGGTTATACAATAAACAAACAAAATATATTAATTTACTATAAGGATGCTAATATAGATATGTATGTATATTTATGTGTGTGTGTGTGTGTGTGTGTGTGTGTGTGTGTGTGTGTGTGTGTGTGTGTATGTGTGTGTGTGTGTGTATATAT
>JBCNYH010000002.1:7789608-7803159 GCA_039654325.1 Tandanus tandanus | reverse complement strand
GTGGATTCGTGGTGATCTTGAGGGAACTTGGTGGATTCGTGGTGATCTTGAGGGAGCTTGGTGGATTCGTGGTGATCTTGAGGGAGCTTGGTGGATTCGTGGTGATCTTGAGGGAGTTTGGTGGATTCGTGGTGATCTTGAGGGAACTTGGTGGATTCGTGGTGATCTTGAGGGAACTTGGTGCATTCGTGATGATCTTGAGGGAACTTGGTGGATTCGTGGTGATCGTGCCAAAATTTTTGACTGGCAAAGATTTAGCAGCGATTATGACAATGTATTACTATTCGACGTCAGTCGTGATAGAACGTGGAAAGCGTGGTAGAGCTTAACAGAGCGCAACAGACTTTGAAGTGCCATTGTAGTGGATCTTAATGAACTTAAACACCATTCCTTCAAGTTTTGTTTTTTGGATGCACCCTGCCTCCTTTTTATACCCCAATCATGCTCCAAGCATGGTCATAAATTATGGAGTTCCACACCTTTTTTGAGTCGCAGAGGTCGTGGACATCGTGCCCCAGTATAAACTCAGGGTAACCAATTAGCTAGATTTTTTTCTTCCCAGCAGCATAGCTAGTAGTGAAATTGCCAAACTAGTGAATGTTTTTTAACACTTTCTAGCTCATTAGTTTATATTCATGAATGGAAAAAGAACATAGCCGATAGATTAGAACAGAAGAGCATTATTTGGGTGAGATTTGCATGGGCACAGTGTCTACTATGCTGCCGTACATTACTACCTGTGGGCTGACACACACCAGCTGCTGCTTCTTTTATTCCTGTACTGTGAAGTTTAGAAGGCGATGCAAACTGAACACTGAATCTAGTCAAATGATGGGGCTGATTCCAGATGCAGATAAGGCTGTTATTAAAATTATTTCCATATATATATATTCCCTGGAATAGAAATCTGCTTCTTCTAGGATATCATCACTGTTGGGACTCTGACTGTTTCCTGAAGAAATACGTGTCTGGATATGGGCGTGGATGTTAAATTTTTTTATAGTTTTGCTCAGTGGTTCTCGATATGGGTCCAGGCGTATACGGCAGTGTGTGAAGTACAGGTGGCCCTGACTCTAGTTTATTCTTGAAATAATAATAATAATACTTTTGTTGCAGTAGTGGAAATCAACACACCCTCATAAAAGTTGTTACATGTGTTATAATTAGTGTATTTAATTGCTCCTTTGAAATAAATTACTTTATAGTCCAAAACCATAGTCCAAGTCCAAACTGAAAAACAAACTAAGCATTGAAATAATGTCAAATTGAACCTCTTCTTTAAGTAAATAGATTTCTTGCTAAAAAGCACTAATGAACGGCCAGAGTACTGTTGTGTATGGTTTGCATGAAAGCGTAATAATAATATAGTTTATAACATAAATCTGTGGTGAAGTAGTGTGTTGGGTCTGTCTCTCTGTCTATTGCTCTATCTATTTTTATTCATAAATGTTTTGCATTTTTTACATTTTATTTTATTAGATAGTTCTAGATAAGTAAACGCCTAATATACTTTGTTTGTTATTTATACCAGATATGCCTATGGTCGTTCCTGTTAACCATGTAAAACAAGAATATGATGATACTAAGTGTGCGGGGGATTCACCTTGTGTTCTGTGACAAGAACGCATTTTTATTTATTAATTATAATGTGCAGGGTACAATTGTATGTGATGTTTATGGATACAGGAGGAAAAATATTTTGTTTGTTTATTTATATATGCAATTCTATTTGTTTGTTAATTTATTGAATAGCTTTGAGGAGTGCCTGGCTAAAAAAACAAAATTTCAAGACTGCTGGTTTAAATGAATGTAATATAGTTCTTATATTTGTCTTTCTATTTTCTAGTTTCATTGTTTTGTTTTGGTGTTATTTTGTTTGTTTTTGTTTTGTTTTTTGTTTTTTTCAAAAATATACTTATTTTTTAAACTAAATTATTACGAAAAGACACCGTGCTTCAGGTAGCTGCAAAAACCCCACCAAATCTGGCATGTCTATATTCAATTCTTGCTGCTCTCCAGGAACGCTTCCAGTTCCCCTCTCACATCACGGATGTGTCGGAGGATGCCAAGGACCTGATGCAGCGGCTGATCTGCAGTCGGGAGCGCAGGCTGGGCCAGAACGGCATTGAGGAATTTAAGAAACACCCCTTCTTCTCTGGCATTGACTGGGATAACATTCGCAGCACTGAAGCCCCCTACATTCCTGACGTCAGCTCTCCTTCTGACACCTCCAACTTTGATGTGGATGATGATGTACTAAAAAACCCGGTTAGTGATTCTGCCTCTCGATGCACCTGGCCAGTTATTCATGCTTCTCAGATCTGTAGCTTTTGGAAATATTAAAAGATTTTGAAACAATGCTTATTTAAAGCACTGGAATGTTTATTATTAAAGATCAATTGCTTATATTCACAGGAGCCAAGTTATAGTTTTGTATACACATTGGTTTCTGCTTCATCGAGCCTCATCAGTGTTTTTAAATTGGTCACATGATTTAATTTTCCAAGCATTAAATGACTCTTCTTACTGCTGAGCAGAGGAAAGTGTAATTAATATCCCGGGTGTTCCTTTCCGTGCAGGACATTGCTCCTCCCATCTCCCACACTGGCTTTACTGGTCAGCACCTGCCCTTTGTGGGCTTCACCTACACTACAGACAGCTGTTTCTCTGATCGGGGTCAGCTCACCCTGGCAGCTCTGACTGATGGAGGCTCAGGAGAGGAGCTGCAGCCTCCGAAAGATGGCGGCTTGCAGCTGGAGGCATTTCAGAGGAGGATCCGCTCACTGGAGCAGGAAAAACAGGAGCTCAGCCGGAAACTGCAGGGTACCCAATCACACTCACTACATGGCTTTAAAGCAGTTTGATAATATAAACAAGAAGTTAAAAATATTTTGTGTGTCACGTCCAGAATTTAAAGTGGACAGAACACATTACATTAAAGTCACACACAGCTGGTTGATGCGATGACTGGCCATTCCTGCAGATTTTGGAGGGTCTGTCACAAAAAATGGGTGGAGGAAATATGCAAATGATGACATTGTAGCTGTTTAAAAAAAGTGCTTGAATTTATCCAGCGCTTGACCTACGACAATTTCCAAAACTTCTCGGGGAATGGAACCAACATCTCCTGGTTCTCAAAGGGGCTACCCGGCTCTCAGGAACTTAGACAGAAGTGCCTGGAACAATTATGGGACAATTAACAATTATGCGCTTAAGGCGAGGTGGATGTTATTGAATAGTCCCCCAGGAGAGGGAACATCAGCAACATCCTGAGGTGCATAATTATTTACAGAGCAAAAAAAGCACACAAAAATGAGTTTTACTGTTTATTTCTTACATTTTTAAAATTATAACTTGTGCAGTTATACTCTGAACACACACATGAGTGGGTACAAAGCTGTGCAATAGCATTTTTAAATGTCTTTAAGAGTTTTAGTATATACTAAGTGGAAACCTAAAGAAAAGCAAACTAAAACAGGATTTTTATAGTTTATATTTACATATTTTAACCATGACAGAGGCAGGTAGGGGTTAGCTGTGTACTTTGAGCCAAGCTAATTGTTATGTAGCTAACCGTGTCTACTCTCTACTCAGAGATAAGTACATGCTAGACTGAAACAAACGTAAACTGCAGTCCGTGAAGGTGTTTTAGTGTATGTACTACACAAACACAAGAAAAACAAACAAAATTGCCGGTTGAACTTCAAGGCAAAACAATTGTCAACCGTGAAGTAATTTTGGTTACGTGAGACCAAGATTTTACATTTCTGCAGTGCTCCAGCTCTGTCCTTTGGCTTAGTTAGCTTCACTTTTAGCAGCTTGCAGTTGCTGTGATCTTAGCTGTCCAAACTGGAAAAGAAAAAGATTGATTGCTGTATATGTGAAAGTACTCTTAATGTTCTGTTGGAAGCACACCGCATTTTGTTGCTTTATTTATTTATTTTGTTAAGTTTTTGTTGATGGTTTTTCATTCTAAATGCCATCTGAATCATTACCCCAATTTTCTCTCTTTGTATTTATATTTCCAGAATCTACGCAGGCTGTGCAGTCTGTTCACGGTTCAGGCCGCGGCACAAGCACGCTCGGCCGCGATAAAGAGATAAAAAAGCTTAACGAGGAGATTGATCGCCTCAAGAAGAAACTAGCAGGTGAGAGAACCATATAGTAAAGAAACAACAGCGAGAACTCATATACCATTACCCCTAATGATTTAAACATTTGAGGTCTGTCTGATTCATAAAGGAAACACACAATTTTAGAAGGATTCTTAGATCATTGTTCCCGTAACAGTAATAAATTGTGACCATGTTAATGAATCATAGCTTTGTTTTTCTGACGTTCTGAGGGCTGTTATTGGTAATGTGGTCAGATGTTTCACATGATTCACTCTGCCTGATGTTTGTTCCTCCTAGACTCTGATAGGCTGGAACACCAGCTAGAGGAAGCAGTGACTTTGCGGCAGGACTACGAGAGCTCCTCCACCAAGCTCAAGGCTCTGGACAAACAAGTCAAAAGTCTGCGTCAGGAGAAAGAAGATATCAATAAGGTATCAGTGTTCAGGCCCTACAGATAGGGTTAGGAATTGTCTCTCATATTACACAGGCAGTATTTGAACTAGGAGTGAGATTCAGAAATTCAATTTTTTTTGATACTATGGTTAAAAAAATGCAGCATTTGTCATTTTTGCTCTTATTTCCAAAACTTGGATAGTTTCTGATATAATGGTAATAAATACAGGTAATTCTCCCAGAAGCAAGGAATAAACTGTATGCAAAATGAAAGCATAACTACATTTGTCTAATTAGTTTACAGCTTATTTTGTGTTTAGTTATAACGCCCTGAGGTATTACCTTCCACCCGGAAAGCTGGTGGTGGCTGGTTGGATTAGGTTATTTTATACCATGGCCCATGTACTTTGTTAATCCACAGTTCTGTACAAGCACAGTATGTTGCAAATCATATACTATTAATAACCCTGTGGGGTGAGTTATTTGTTTGGCCAGTTTGCAATCAGTACTTAGCTGATGCATGTTTTCTTTGTGCTCAGATAACTGGCACGTTTAGTTGATGGATCAGTTGAATAACACTTGAAATTTTAGAGGCTGCACATGATGCAAACACTGAATGCTCCCCTTTTTTGCCCTTTACTGATGTAGATGACCATGCAGTGGTCATTATTCTCTACAGATGTGATTCTTTGGGTTGTTTTGGTTCAGGTTTTCTTGATATTTGAGAATTAATATATCCAAAATACTGAGCCTGAACAATAAAGGATGACTAGTTTTTCCCCCCCTGCATTTCTGCATTCTAAAGTCAGTCTGTCTGATCACAGAAAGGGAAATTTGACACTAATGCATTTCTGAATGGTAAGTTTACCATTCGTCTCCATTTGATGTAAATAAACTAATGTTGAATATGACAATTTTACCCTGAACTGATGCAGTGAGTAGCTTCTCTTTTCTTAAACAACTACTTCAGGAGATGTTTCCTATAGTCATGGAAAAAGGATACTGTGTTTAAGAAGGGCAAAAGTGAAGAAAAGAGTTAAGGAGACTGAAATTGTGTGTTATCAGATTGTGGAATATCAGCGAAGGCATCTCAAGGCCTCCAAAAATAAATAAATAATAATAATTCATGCTGCAGAAAAGATTCTAAGATTTTACCCAGGTTATAAACAACCTTTTGCTCCACACCACACACACGTACTTCTCCCAGGTATTAAAATGCAGGAAATGGCGATTGCACATCAGGGCGTTACCTTCATTCCTAATTTTAGGTGCCTGATGGACAAGTAGGTTCAGTAAGCTGTAGAAGGAGGTGAGCACCATTTCTTTCCTTTCATTGACCAATTAGGAAATTTGTATTTTTATTTCATTTCATCAGCAATGCATAATGATGTGAAAACGTAGAACAACACAGCGCAAAACTATATGATGACGTTTTTTGCGATCAGCGTGTCAACCACAATAAAGACACAGCCAGAGTTAAGTAAAGTGCCGAGATATAAGAAAAAAATTACAACTTGTCTCCAACTTTTCAGACTAAGAAAATAAGGACTTAGGCGGATTAATCCTATCTCCAGGAATTTCAGTGCCTGTTGATTTTTGTTAAGATTATATTCCTTAATGCACTACACTAGCTTGTCATGCTTTGGGGTTACGATACCATTTTTAGCCTAATTAATACAATTTCCAGCCAACCATTACATGACTGGGAAACACAGTGGCGTTTTCAAATGCTCTGCAGGCTAGCTAATAGTTGTGCATTTCGTTCTCCCATGCCTTACTGTAAATTTTTGGTTTGTTTTTATATTGTGCATAAAATCTCTTCTAGCTTCTGTTCCAGCTGAAGCTTTACTCTTTCACCCAAATCTTGACCCCTTGTCTCATTCCATGCTAATGTTTATACACAGTGGACCACTTCATCATGGTTAATACCAGCATTTTCTCACTTGGCCACAGGCAGGGTTTTCTTCCATCCCATCACATTTTTACCTAATTGGATTTGTCCTGCTCCTCCACTCGAGCGCCCTGTCTGAGCCATCAGCTGCAGCATTTTGACAGATAAATATTCTCAGGTCTTCAAAAAAAAAATTTTTGGCCTCTTGTCTTTGAGAGCACAGCCTGCAGTAGGTAGATAATGTACTCATTAACTCCGGCACATCCTTCTCTTTTATCAGAGCCCCCAATTCTCTTGGCAATTTCTATTTCTCACTCAGCCTCCTTTTCAGTCAACTCTCTGAGGCAGCCTGGGCTGCTCTGTAGCCATTCTTCCTTCACTCGTTTCACCAGCCTGTTTTTACATTCTTTCACCACCTTGTTCTCCTGTCCTCCTTTTCTCTCTTGTCATCTCCTTTCTCAGCATTTATTGTCTCTGTATCTTCAGCAACTGGTGGAGTCTCTGGAGCGGCTAAAGTCTCAAACGAAGGAGCTGAAAGACGCTCACCAACAGAGGAAGCTGGCGATGCAGGAGTTCTCCGATCTAAACGAGCGCATGGCCGAGCTGCGCTCGCACAAGCAGCGGCTCTCGCGACAGCTCCGCGACAAGGAGGAGGAGATGGAGGCGGTCATGCAGAAGCTCGATGGCATGCGCCAGGACATCCGCAAGACTGAGAAGGCCCGCAAAGAGGTGAGGACGAACTGTCATGTCTTGAACTATTATGTCTCCAAGGAAATGTACAGTATATTAATTTCATTCTGCTTAGATCTGAAGGGGGATTTTGAGTAGTGTCGCCATCTTGCTTCTGCTGTTGCTGGTGGTTGTTTTTTCATTTCCTCCAGTCAATTTATGCCATGATTCATCTTGAAACATTTATAATATTTATAAGTCAGCACAACACTGAACTTCCCCTGTGGCAACACACTGCCAAACAACAGCTCAGGAATGCGCTGCATTTCTGGCGTTCCTTAGTGACACAACAGAAGCGCAGGGAGAACGTGGAGCCTTGCTTAAAGTCAGCAGGCTCAGATCTCCGGGCGTGACAGCAGGAATGTCTCAGCTCTCCCCTTCTCACTGTAGGCCTCCTGTCTGATCCTCGGTGGACCTGCATACTTAACCAAATCCAGATGGGCAGCACTGATTGGCTTGAGTGAAGGAAAAGGAATGGGCTTTGCTCACTGAGCCTTCAGCACTCAGCTCAGTCAGTTTCATTCCCCCATGCACAACGCATCACAATGTCTTAATAGTGTCTCGCACTCTTCCATGTGCACTTCCATTTAGTCATGGGCAGAGGTGGGAGATATAATGATGCTATTGTGGTAAATGATGGTAGTTTCTGAGAGCATTGTAATAAATATAATGCATTACAGCATTAAGGTCCTGGGCTCGGGCGTTTCTGTGTGGAGTTTGCGTGTTCTCTGTGTGCTTGTAAGGGTTTTCTCAGGGTAATCCTGTTTCCTCCCACAGTCCAAAGACCTTCCCATTAGGCTATGTCTGTATATGTGTCTGTTTTCCCAGCAATGCTAGCGCCAAGCACAACAGTGACAGACTTTATTATTTCTCTACAAATTTTGCTTCTGGCCTTGTGAGCCTACATCAGAAGCCAAGAACGACTTTTCTGGTTGGTTACGATAATCCCACCCCCAGTCTCTGATTTAAGCTCTTACTGGTTCTAGACCACCAAAGTGTGAGGTGCTGCTATTAAACCAGTTTTTTTGACCAAGAGATGGTTCTTAGGCTGCTGAAATGCGAAGGACCGGTTCGTGATTAGACACTTTCGAGGGAACAGACTTTCAAAGATATAGTGGATAAGCAGGACGTTAGATGAAATCTCCCTGAAATGACAAGATACAGCAGTGGTACATCACCAAGTGTCTCTTATGCTATATTTGTGTGTGTGTGTGTGTGTGTGTGTGTGTGTGTGTGTGTGTGTGTGTGTGTGTGTGTGTGTGTGTGTGTGTGTTCTAGCTGGAAGCTCAGCTGGAAGATGCTCGTGCAGAAGCTTCTAAGGAGCGAAAGTTACGAGAGCACAGTGAAGTTTACTCCAAACAGCTGGAAAGTGAGCTGGAGACTCTAAAGGTCAGAGGTCAAACTACACAACATTTAAAAATTTTTTTTTAACCTTCAATATTTTTTTCCCCCACTCAGTTCCCAAATCCTTTTCTTATTTCATATACCTGTTTACATCCATTCCTCTTGCTAGGAAGCTGGCTAGATCATTTCCTCCCCACATCATCCTGCTTTCGCCTTGCACTGTCCTCCAGAGAGGGGGATATCCTGCCTGTTTATTTTTAGTGCCGCTGTTGTTATTGAGGGGTTTTTTCCCTTGTGAAGCTGGACTAGTTCCTCTAAATCTATGTACCTTTTTAAAATGTGTCCCATAGAATCCCTTGCTTTACATTTCTACTCTATTTTGATATCAGGGTTACATTTTGTTCACCAGCTCCTCTTTTTATGTAACTAAGCTGAATTTATATGCGGAACAAAATCCATTTAACGTGTGCATATACACTGATCAGCCATAACATTAAAAACATGTGAAGTGAATACCTTTGATTATCTTGTTGCAGCACCATCTGCCAAGGAGTGGGATGAATTAGGCAGAAGGGGAACAGTCAGTTCTTGAAGTTGATGTGTTGGAAACAGGAAAAATGGGCAAGTGTAAAGATCTGAGTTATTTCGACAAGGGCCACACTAATGGCTAAACAACTGGGTCTATTTACCTCCAGACCACCAGGTCTTGTGGCATGTTCCTGGTATGGCAGTGGTAAGTAACTGAAAAAGGTGGTCCAAGGAAGGAACTGGCAAGAGTGTCATGAATGCCCCAGGCTTGCTGATGTGCGTGGGGAGTGAAGGCTAGTACGTTGGGTCTGATCCCACAGAAATGCTACTGTATCACAAACTGCTGAAACTGTTAATGCTGGCTATGATAGAAAGGAGCCAGAACACACAATGCATTGCAGCTGGCTGTGTAAGGGGCTGCATAGCTAAAGACCAGGCAGATTATGTTAATGTTATGGCTGATCGGAGTATTCCTAAATTGGAAATGGCCTGTGGCTGGTCGAGATGAAATGTCTGACAAAAGGCTGTCCTGTGAGTAATCAGGAATTTATACTGCTCTCTTTAAGAGATACAAATTCTTGGAATGTGTGAGGGGTATATCCTATCTTGCTTTATTGTTTGTTCAGTAAGAACAGATGGATCATTTAGGAGTTATTAAAAACACAAACTAGCACATTTATATCTTGAAATGAATACTTATATTTGTCCTTTTAGTGACTGTTTGGTGAATCAGCTGCAGTTATTAAAATGTCATTAAGTATTACTCCGCTCATACTGATAATATGGTTAATATGGTGAACCTGAGATTTTCGAAAGATTGCTTGTTTTATGATGCATAGAAACAGGGATTACCCAGTCGGAATGGATTCGTTCTGAAGGAACTCTTCTCTCCTGGTTCCCATCTTTACAATAAATTTTCTAAACTGTACACGCCTGCCCATGCTTCTCATTTTCTCTGTCAGGTGAAGCAGGGCACTGGGCGAGCATCCAGTGTGAGTTCTGAGACCCAGCAGGAGTTGACTAAGGTGAAATCTGAGCTGGATAAGAAGGTACTGTTCTACGAGGAAGAGCTTGTAAAACGTGACGCCTGCCATGGCACAGAACTGAAGAATCTACACAAAGAACTGCACGATTCTGAGAGCCAGCAGGCCTCCCTGCAGAAGAAGCTACTTGTGCTTAAAGACAAGTTAGAGAAAGCCAACAAAGAACGGTAAGATAACTTTTGCCCAGTTTTGGCTTTCACCACTGTTATTGTATGGGATTTTTGCCTTTGTAGGGGAGTGCCGAGACGAGCAGCATGAGCATGCAGGGTGTGAATTTGCATTCAGAAAGATTTTGGTGTATGTGGAGCAGTGAAGCGAGCATGCAGAGTAGTGTACCTGCGACAAATATAACAGTAATGCACTGAAGACTATTGATGATGTCCACTGACCGCTAAAATAATTATTATGGAATGTCCCTTGTAATGGCCAGACCACAAAGTGATGCTCTATCGGGAGCCAGGCTCCATGTCCCTCTGTCTCAAAGAGGGGCAAACCACCCTGGGACATCTCACCGACAGAGGTTTACGCACTGCTTATAGTTTTAGTGTATACTAACTACATGGGGGCATGAGAAAATCAAATTAAATTAGATTTTTATTGGGTTTTTTTTTTTTTTTTTTTTTTTTTTTTATGTGGCATTTTGCTTTTATTTATTTATTAATTTTTTGGAAAAAATAGTCCCCCTTCCCATTGCGTGGATATTGTGCAGATGTCTTTATATTTTAAGGGGAAGCCATTTTGTTTAATTTTTACATTTTCAGACTCCGTCACCGTGACAGTGAGGTTTTCTCTGACATTTTGATTCGAGCATTATCCCGAGTTCCATCAAAATATGTGAGAGCCAGGTTGATAACGGAGAGGGCATGGCTTCCATGCACAGATCTTTGGCCACGTTGAAAGTAGCTGTGGATCAAGTGGTCGTTCGGTTCATCTATTGCAACCATGAAGGCATCTGTGAGGCCTACTGGATGTTAGCGTAGATTTCCTTGGAGGTGGGCTACCACATATGCGTTGCGGTCACTGCTGGTAGACATGACGGCTGTTACATATGCATCGCGGATGCTCACCTTTCTCTGCCAAGTGAATATTTCCTCCACCCATATTTTTACCGCTGGAATGGTCACGGAATGGCCACAGTTATCCCCGCCACGCTTCACACCTTTCAAACGGCTATGTTTAAGTGGCATTGAGGATACATCAGTGATGCTTTCAACTGGGGGCAGTTTAAAGCTATCTTAGGAAACGGGATTTTCCTCCATTTCGAACACACCTAATGATTGTGTGGTGCTTTGTTTGTGTTCTCTTTTAAATTTTAAATATGAAATCAGTAGCTTGGTACTCAACTCATTCTTCTGACCATTTTGGGAAGTATTTTTTGAATCAGGTCAGGCTCTGTACTGGCTAAATAAAAGTTTCCCAGTGGGGATGCATCCATCCTACTTCTTCGCTTCCTAAACTCATGGGCAAGCTCTCTGATTGAAGCCTCACTGATCCACGTTGTCAGATTGTCTTCTCATTTAATGATCATGCCATCTAATCTGCACACTCTGTTCACACACTGTATTAAAAACAGTCTTTAAATACTGTGATACTGTACCGATTATTAGACGACGCAGGTTTACACCTTTTGTGTTGAACAGGCAAATGGAGATTGACGAGGCGCTGGGTTCTGTGAAAGAGAAATTTGAGCGTGAACGGAGCCTGCTGACCGAGGAGAACCGCAAGCTGACCTCAGAAACAGACAGGGTAGGTGGTAATAAAGTTTTTGTGTCCAAGAGTAATGGTCCTAAGAGCTTTCTGGTCAAGTCTAAGCATTGACCCTTGACCTCTTGTATCAATTCTTTCCAGCTGTGTACATTTGTGGACAAACTAACAACCCAGAACAGACACCTGGAGGACGAGCTGCAAGATTTGGCCTCGAAGAAAGAGAGCGTTGCGCACTGGGAGGCACAGATCGCAGAGATCATTCAGTGGTGTGGAGGATATTTACCATCTGTTTGTTGTTGTTTCTTTTAAAGCTTCATGCATGTAGTTGTATGTGTATAACATCTGCTTAATCCTGAAAACGTGCATACTGTGTTGGTCTGGATGCGTTTGTCGTGCAGGGTGAGTGATGAGAAGGATGCTCGTGGCTATCTGCAAGCTCTAGCCTCGAAGATGACGGAGGAGCTAGAGTCACTGCGCAGCTCCAGCCTGGGACCCAGACATTTGGTACAACTGCTTTTTTGCACTTTTTAGACTTTCTGCAACTTGTACTCTTATTTCCGCCTCTGTCTCTTTCTCTCTCGCTCTCGCTCGCTCTCTAACTCCTCTGAGCCATAATGGTGTACTGCTGATAGAATTAAAAGCAGGCTAAACATCCTGTGTGCCTAAAAATGGCACATTTAATGGAAAGTGATTAACAGAAGTGACATTGCTGTTGAAGGTGTGGAAGATCGTATTCGATTTCAGATCCTTCACTAATTAGGTTAAGGGCATGTAATGAAAGAGGGCGAGAAAGAGAAGGGGGTGATCGTCAGTGCTTTAATGTAACTCTAGATCACAGTGACAGCTATATAAATAATGATATAGCTATCTTGTAGTGGGATTTATTAAATTTTTTGCTTAAAAAAACCTGAGACAATTGTGAAAACACCACCCGTAACTCCATCTAGTAGTTGAGAGTTAATGTAAAATATATTTACATAGAGGCTGTTCCCGTGAGTTCTTCTAAAAAAAATAAATAAAAGATCTAATCGATCTGTGAAGTGCTGTTTTCTTACCCATTACCCTAGAAAGGGTCTGGATTGACCACCCCTACCCAGAAGTCTTTGGTGGCTCCTCGGAGCACAAAGCGGGTGAGTGCAGCCATGAAACGTCATGGTAATGAAGATCGACTTTGCAATGAGAGGAAAGAGGATTGCTTACATAGCGAGCGTTATTCATCTGTCCATGCTTCCTCTTTAATTTCGACCGCTTCTCAGTTTCCTTATTTCGAGGCCCATGCAAAGGCAGATGAATGTTTTATGTTTCGTTGCTGAATGCGAATGCTATGGGATCAGTGTGTATCCTGCTCATTCCCAGCTATTATCATCTACTCACTGCAGGAGGCTTGGACTCACTGATCGTGCATTTGGATATGTGATCAGGAAGCCGGTGTAATGTTTGAAGCAACTGATTATTCAATGTGGTGCATTTTACATTGGGAACAATATACAACAATCTAGTATTTATTAGAGGTTATTAGATTAAAGTGTGAGTGGTAGTGTAAACCGATGGGCTTAGAAAGAAAGAGTAGCAAACATATGCAGTACACTTGGTTTCAGACTTTACTGATGTACTGATGGAACCAATTCAGGTGTGGGTAGTATGTGTATATATCATATAATAAGTTTTTTTTTTTTTTTTTTTTTTTTTTTTTTTTTTTTTTTTTTTTTTCGCCCCCCTCTTTTTTCCCCCCCCCTTCCAAAAAAAAATTCTTCCCCCCACCTCCCCCCCCCCCAAACTAACACCAACCACCCAAACAGCA
>JBCNYH010000002.1:7768949-7781163 GCA_039654325.1 Tandanus tandanus | reverse complement strand
ATATATATATTGCATAGTGAAAAATATTCACTATTATCTTATCACTAATCTTTAATCAAGCATGTATATATTATCAGACACCTGTATGCATGTTAACAGACATTCACATAACATATTTCTGTTATGATGTTGTCCTTTTTAGGAGCCTGTGAAGCCACCTGCAGCCACACCAACTACCCCATCTCCAGCTTACCAGTCATCATTCCTCACGGCACCAAAGGTACAGCAATGTATCAGGGCGTTCCTCCAAAACTCTTAACATATCCAGTGTGGTGATATTTTTTAATGTTTTCAGATAATATTTAGTAAAATGTAACTGCCACCTCGTATTTACAGTATCATTGTTTTTTTTGGTTTTTTTTACTGTATTTGTTAGCGTTATTATTTGTAGTCTCTGATCAGGTGATACGTTTGTTTGTTTCACCAGCCAAAAGCTCACCAGCTGAGCATTAAGACGTTCTCAAGTCCAACGCAGTGTACCCACTGCACATCTCTAATGGTGGGCCTGATCAGACAGGGCTACGCCTGCGAGGGTCAGTTCACTACATTATAACCAAGACTGATTATTATATAAAGCCTTTTCATGTTCATTCATGGACTAAACTGTTGCCCCCCTCCCCCCTTTCTATCATTTTAGTGTGTTCCTTTATCTGTCATGTGTCCTGTAAGGACAACGCTCCTCAGGTGTGCCCTATTCCACCAGAGCAGGCCAAGAGGCCGCTGGGAATTGATGTGCAGAGGGGTATTGGCACAGCCTACAAAGGCTTTGTCAGGGTAAGAGCTTCATCATCATGTCGGACAGAATCTGTGGTGTATTTCCGACTCTCTACATGTTTTGTATCTACTGTATGGTGTATGTACACCTGAAGTGTATTCCTCTCTGTGATACTCTATCAGATCCCAAAGCCTACGGGCGTGAAGAAGGGTTGGCAGAGAGCGTACGCTGTAGTATGTGACTGTAAACTCTTCCTGTATGAGGTTCCTGAAGGGAAATCCACTCAGCCTGGTGTGGTGGCCAGCCAGGTCCTCGACCTCAGGTGGGGTTTACTTACTACACAATTCCTGTTCAGTTAATATCCACACGGATACACACACTTATCATACACAAAAACAGTAAAAAAAAAAAAAAAAAAGGTTTTATTTAACAATTATTCGCTGAAGGAAAGGAATGCCTCAGGTACTATTCAGGAATATCCACCAATCCTGAGGCAAATAATTATTTTAGTGTATATTACACAGAACCATAAAAAGTGAACAAAATCTTGACAATGGTTGTGAACTCCATTATGGCATCTTTTGAAACTCATTCATAGTTTTAATAAAGTGCTTGTTTTACCTTGAAAACCATAAACGTCCACATTGTGTAGCTTTCTTGGTGTTTTTGCGACGGATTTGTTGAATTTCTAGGATTTCAGAATAAGATTTTGTCCGCCATTTTGAATCAAGCATTGTTTAGAGCTTAATAAGTGGGTAATTAAGTTATTTTGCAAAATTGTGTCGGGCATCATTTACTGGCTATCAGCTATATATGGCGAGATTTAATAGAACAACTGTATTATTATATCCACACCTACTGGATTGTGAGAAATATACAGTTTTTATTAAACTATTCATTAGTTTTAAGGAAATCATTTGTCTTCCCTATTTTTGTTCCGCTTCCCCATTTTGTTATTCTGTGTTCGTGGTATATGAGCTCATGTCCTAGTAGTAGAGGAGCCAATCAGAGCATGCGGTTGCTCATATCCAGTGGGTGTGGATATAATAATGTCCTTTATTATTCATTTAAGAGATTTTCTCATTTCTGATTGGTGGAAAGCCATTAAATACTTCTTGGTATTACATCATTACCATTGGATAACTGAGTTATTGCATCCTTGCCATGGGAGAAGTTGAATGATTATTACACAACTGGCATGTGCACAGTAACACAACTTTTTTTGAAAAAAATTTATGAATAATTATATAAAACAATTAAAGCGTTATAGTCTTTGGCCTCGGCAGATAACAAACCCTCAACTAAATAATTCTCTATATTATACTTTGCTTCATTCAATAATTGCTTATCAATTATAATTGAGCGACAAATACAAAGCGACCCGATCAGATTGCGCTGCTCCCATGTATCATTCTCACCCTTTGTTTTGCACTTCTTTCTCTCTCTAACAGAGATGAGGAGTTCTCTGTAAGCTCTGTGTTGGCGTCAGATGTGATTCATGCTACCCGCAAAGACGTACCTTGTATATTCAGGGTATGTCAACATAAGCCATTCACAAATCAGATGCATAGAATAAATTCCTTCCTTCACTGCCTGTTGACTTTTTACTTTTGACCCACTTAGGTAACGTCGTCCACACTGGGCTCTCCAGCACGGGCGGTGTCTCTGCTGGTCTTGGCTGAGAGTGAAGCTGAGAAAAGGAAGTGGGTGGGCATCCTGGAGGGTCTGCAGAGTATCTTAGCCAAGAACCGCCTGAAGAACCGAATAGTTCACGTCCTGCATGAGGCTTACGATTGCAACCTGCCTGCAATTAAAAGCACCCTCTCCGCAGCCATCATTGGTCAGTGTGTTACCATAGTGTTTTAAAATATAATTGTCTATATGAACTTCTTTAGCACCTTTAAACAAGTTTTTTTTTCTTTCTTCTCTTTCTCCATAGATCGAGAACGAATAGCATTAGGCACAGAGGAGGGCCTGTTTGTCGTCGAGGTTACCAGAGATGGTACATATCTTGAATACTATATTGTAGTAATAGTAGTAGTCAGTCATGGTTCATGGAACTAATGAAGGTCTGAGATGGTTCCACTTCAATTTTTAATTACTGATAGTACATTCAGAATACAGTGTTCTTTTTTGTTTGTTTTTTATCCTGCAGTCATCGTGCGTGCTGCAGACTGCAAAAAAGTCCACCAGATCGAAACGGTCCCTCAAGAGAAGATGGTGGTGTTGCTGTGCGGTCGCAACCGACATGTGCACCTTCACCCATGGGGGGCGCTGGATGGTGCCGAGCCTGCGTTTGATGTGAAACTGGCTGAGACAAAGGGCTGTCAGGCTCTTAGCGTGGGCTCGCTGCGACAGAGTGGCTCCGCCTACATGATGGCAGCCGTCAAGCGTCAAGTGCTTTGCTATGAGATCATCCGAGCCAAGCCCTATGCCCGACGGCTGTGGGAGGTGCAGGCCCCAGGCGTGGTGCAGTGGCTGGGCATGGTGCGTAACCGAGTGTGTGTAGGCTACCCATCAGGCTTTGCTCTGCTGGCGCTGCAGTCTGAGGTGGCACCCGTGAGCTTAGTGAGCCCCGCTGATCCTTCACTTGCCTTCCTCGCTCAACAACCACTGGATGCTCTTCATGCAATGGAGGTGGGTGCCAACGAGCTTCTGCTTTGCTTCAGCCAGCTTGGCGTCTACGTGGATGGCCAAGGCCGCCGTTCACGCACCCAGGAGCTCATGTGGCCAGCCACACCACTTGCATGCAGTACGTATGGCTGTTTCTGATTTCTTTCTTTTTTTTTTTTTTTCCTCCATCCTTTAGTCCAGACAGTTCTGGTTGAAGGTGCATGCATGTCTTTGTATTTTCAGGTTCAAATTCCACCTACCTGACTGTGTACAGCGATTACGGAGTTGATGTGTTTGATGTTCACACTACAGAATGGGTTCAAACCATTTCATTAAGGAAGGTACGCATGGTGATAAATCAGTAAATACTATATGTATGTTTCATAACTGAACACTTATGCATTTAGTACCTTATGTGTTCGCTTCTGATGCATCTCCTGTTCACTGTGGCCTCTCAGATAAGACCTCTGAACGTGGAGGGAAGTCTGAACTTACTGGGCTCAGAGCAACCCCGCCTCATCTACTTCAGCAACAACGCTGCAGGTACGCGCATCATCCCATGCGCACTCTGTATTCACTAGTCAGTGTCTACTTTAGGTCTTTACGTGATGTCCGTTCATCTATCCGTTTGCCAAACCACTTAATCCTTCTGGTGTCATGGGGAGGCTGAAGCCTATCTCAACCGACCCTGGGTGAAAGCATGGTACACCCTGAACAGCCCACCAGTCCATCACAGGGCCACCACACACAACAATTTAGACTCACACCCAGGTAGAATTTGGAACTACCAGTTAGCCTAATATGCATATCTTATATAGATTGGAGGTTGGTTTATGGCTCAAAGTCTACAGATCAGTCAGTGTCAGTCCCACATCTCCACTCTCAGTTAGATTGTTTGCTGTATTTTACTCTGTCTGCCACTTTCCCCCCAACAATTAATTTGCTTTCAGTCCTGTTGGAATGCCATGCTGATAATGCTACTTTTGTTTGGTAAAGTGAAATGACCTCATTCATTACACCACCTCCAGGCTGCCAGGCAGCGAGGTCCATGACTGCTTCACAAGCTGCCACTCACAGCTGACTTCATGTATACATCAAGACATCAAGTCTTACACAATCTTATATCTCGCTTTCATGTCTGTATCTGATTTGCTGTGTTTCTCCGCCCTTTCTTTTCCTTGTGATCGGCTGCTGCTACAGAAGGCCGTGATCTGACTATACCGGAGACCTCGGACAATATCAAGAAACTGATGGTAAGAACGCGCAGCAAGAGAAAGTTCCTCTTCAAGGTTCCCGAAGAAGAGCGGCTACAGCAGAGGAGGTGAGCGAATTTGGTGTTCCAGTCACATCAGGACCATTTCAGTATCGTAACATAACATGCATAGACATAACATGCATATTTTTATCAAATGACCAGATAATAAACACTGCACCTCACCCTGTCACTCAGTCGGTGGGAGTCCATAATATATTATTGCTATGCTCCAACAACTTTAAAAAAAAAAAAAGCAATAAAAAATTATTACTTGGCTGTTACTATACCAACATATCTCATGTGGACTTTACTAAGTGAAAAACACTCAAATCAAAATCTGTTACATGTTGGTGATTATTAGGAATTACTAAAATCTGCACCAGGTTTAATGAGCAATACTGCACGGGAGTGATGCAATCTGATTGGTCTGCTTTTTGTGTATCAAAAAACATTATCCTGAGTGGATAATGCTTGAAGTAAAAAGCCGGACACGCATGTTTTGTCACAGTCACTTTTATGGTAATATTTCTGCGTAGTGAATGAGTTGAAATTAGTTTAGTTACATGTCCATGTAGTATTTACTGAAACACTGAGTGGGTTTAAAAATATTCCTTTAGCTAAATAGCTAAACAGCAGAGCACACCCGACCTGCCTGAGTCATGGTTAAAAAAAATTTTTTTATATATATTTTTATATAATATTATATAATTAATATATCATAATAATAATAGCAATAGACTATTAGTCTCTTATTTTGTTTACTATTTACTGTTTTGTTTTTGTTTTTTTTAAATATCCTTTCCATGCTTCCCAGTATTGAAAGTGCCTTGGTCCAATACCACTTTGGGCCCCAGTGATTGTGGGCTGCTCCATCAGGGTCTTTCTATACTGACCTGCTCTCTCATTGTTTAACAGGGAGATGCTGAGGGACCCAGAAATGAGGTCCAAGCTGATCTCCAACCCAACGAATTTCAACCATGTAGCCCATATGGGGCCAGGAGACGGGATGCAAGTTCTGATGGACCTGCCTCTGGTAATGTCCTTATGCTCAGACCGAAGGCTCTAGGGACCTCTTAACATTAGAGACTCATTAAGCCTGTACTTGTCGCTAGCTAAAAAATGATTGTTGATGTTTCAAAACATTTTATTGGCAATTAAATAATCGTAAACTTAGAAGCATACAATATAAATCCATATCAGACTCTTTATTCTATGAAATGAAATATTTTGTATGTCAGAGCTGTGTGGTGTGACTGTAAGTGTATTGAAGGTTGCATTGTGCATTTCCAAATCCTTGCTAAGGTTTCATTTCACCCTAACCCTCTTTTTCCTGTTATTTTACAACTGCTCTCGGCTGAATCCGTTTTTCTCTGATGTCCAACCTCTTTGCTGCTCACGTTGTCTTCTATTTTCCTGTCTAGTAGTAGCATCCTTTCTTCCATCCTCCCCATTTTTCCCCCTCCTTCTCTCAAATTCACTCCTCCTCTTTTTCTCTCTCCCCTCCTGATCTATGGTTGGGGCGGAAGCAGTCGAGCGAGACTCCCTCCCCCTCTTCCTCTCGACACCACGCCCTGATCTCCCCTCCAACCAACTTTGAGCACGTCTATCACATGAGTCCTGCCTCTGCTGGGCTTTATCTGCAGAAAGAGGCTTCCTCCCAGCAGAGCCTGCCTCAGCTCTCCTCCTCTTCCTCCTCACCTTCCACCTCCTCCCTCGGAAGGGTAGGCTGGCCACCCTGCTGTCAACCCCCCCTGTGCTCACCCCACCCCGGACTTTACTTTCCTCTCTCTCCTGCTATCCTCATGTTCATAAGGACAGCTCCTTCCTCCTGTCCTTCTCCCCTTGTTTGTTGCTTTTATGCCTGAATGCTGTGCTTCGTCCAGAGAAGTTGCTTGACTGCAGATGTTTGCGTTTGTTTGTTTGTTTGTTATAAGCAGGTCATATTATTAATGAAGTACCTGCCAGAGAGCCTGGCTAGAGATAGCTTAATTTCGAAGAAAGCACATGTGCTACCTTGGGTGTCATTTATCAGTCTTTTATTAAAGGTGTTATGTTGTGAATGTGTGGTATGTTTTGTGGCCCAAAACAAACAGCTGTAAATTTATCAAGCGCTCTCACACTGATTTACATGAGCTGATGCCCAGAAAACTCCTTAAAAGGTAAAGCTCACAGATGGATAAATCGCAGTTGGCAGCTTCAGTAATCATGGGCGTGCGGCAAATCTTACACTAATACAGCTGCATCTTTACAATGCATCAGCTACCACAGACACACCCCAACTCTTCCGAACTGAATATCTGGATTCATTGGTCTTAATTTATGGAATATTAGATTTAGGAAGATGAAAATTTGGGTGTGAAATAATCATAGTGGAAGCTGTGAATAAAATTACAGTAATTGCCATTTATGCAATTTAAAGCCTATTAATCAGGGTGGCCCAATAAAACTTCCCATATTTAAAAGGTAAATTAAAAAAATCGTTAAAGATGATCAAATGATTATTTGCACACATGCAACTTTATTCAGGACAGTTTTTATTCATCATTTAAAGACGATCATCCTCCAAATGCTGGCTGTCATTGTCTACACACACTTAGAGGTGATTTCGGAAGTCTGCTGTGGCTCGACGGGTCATGTCGGGTCGAACAACGGCGATCTCCTGCTGAATAGCAACCTAAAGGGTTTCAAGAGTTTGGGATCGATGAGTATACACTCGTGATTTAAGGAAACGCCACAGAAAAAAAATCACAGGGAAATGGGCCGGCCACCCAACGTCACAACGCACTGAGATCACCCGGTCAAGAAACATTTTCCTCAGCACTTCCAGTGATCTTTGAGCTGTGTGCCGTCGCTCCAGCTTAATAAAATCACACATGAAGTTCACGGTGTTCAAGTTGGGGTTGGGCTACCGACAGACCTTAGCTCCGCCTCTTCTGGTTCACTTAGTTTCATGTGCAAATAATAACGAATAAATACTGTATTGAATAAAGTTTTGTGTGCAAATAATAATTTGATTATCTTTAATACTAATTTTTCTTTTGAAATGTGGGAGGTTTTATCGGGTCCCCCTGTATTAGGGAGTTTCATTGTGAATTCACACAAACACAAACTGATGTAGGGTAGGATTTTGCTTTAAAATTAAAAGGACTTTTATGAATGGTACATTTTTTTTTGGTGGATTCTCTGATATTTATCGAATAAATTTATTTTAAATCCACTTGATAAATGAGGCCCACTGTGTGTCTTTCTGTCTAATTCTACAAGTGAAAATATTTAGAAGAAAATTATAGCATCTGAAATTTTTTATTTATTTATTATTATTATTATTTTAGTTATTGTTTATTCTTGCTTCCTGTTTTTTTGGGTAACTGACTCATTGTGCTCACTACTACAGAGCGTGATGCCCTCTTCTCAGGATGACTTGACCAAGGACAAACCACGTCCTCTTTCTAGTATTTCAAGGCAAACGAGGAGCAAGACCCACATCACACGCACTGCCTCAGGTTAGTAGATCCCTTCCTGTCCCCTCTCCATCCGTGTCCCCGTCCCCGAACAGACATGTATGAAACAATAAGTCAAATTTGTTGCTTTGGTTTTATGAGACTGCTTTTAACCAAATGTCATTCTGTGTTTCTTTTTTTTCTTTTTTTTTTAAGGGGGTGGTGAATTCATAGGAGCGGGGTCATCTCGCAATATCTCAGATCCTGATCCGGACTTTGAGAAAGAGGTATAGGGTTAAAAAAAAAAAGGCTATCTGTTCTACTAGTGTATCAAATGATGCTTTCTTTTCAGTCATCCCTGACTTTAGTGCACGAGCTGTTCAAAGCATGATTCATTGCTCTGTTAGGTTTGATCATGTGTCAGCCTCAGGCAGAGTTAAACCACAGAGTTTTCTGGATTGTGATAATCATCTCAGTTCTGCTGAAAAGCCTCCGGCTCTGCTGCTTAATCACTCGCCACGATTACGAAATAGTAGGCATGTAACGATTTATCCAGTTTGTACTTCGGTTCAGTTTACGATATTGGGATCACAATTCGATTTTCCCATGATGTGCTTAAAAAAAAAGTAAAAATTTTACATTTCTTAGTTTTAAAAAAATATTTTTAAAATATTTTCTTAAAAACCAACAATAATTAATTATAGTTATTAATAACATGTCACGACTGGAGTAAAATATATATGTAAAATATATAAAGATGTAAATAGTTAATAACAAATAGGCATTTATGAACATTAGTGAAGGCTGTAGTCAGACTTAAATATAAAACAAATACTTTCATCTACTCCTCTATGAAATTGAGCAGTCTGTTAAAAAAAAAGAAAGAAAGAAAAGAACAGGGTTTTTTTTTTTGTTTGCTTTTTGTTTTAATCTGTTTATATAGTCAATCATACAAGCCCCTTAAGGGTCACAGTGACAATTTTCATGATGACAACTTTTGCGTTACCTTGCAATAATTTGCTTCCAAGATGTCAGCTAACTCTGAAAGATTTATAGTGCAACATTTAATATACAAGCTTAAACACAAGGAAAGACACTTGATACTTAATACCCAGTTCAAATGAACTGCAAAATTCAATAAACTGAACTATGTGATGTTGCTCTGGGAGAACCTGATCGGGAACAAACATAGATCAGAAGGAATAGAAGGATAGTATTGCGAAGTAACGCAAAAATGAAACACAAAAGTATTCATCAGAAAAATCCTCACTGTGGTCCTTTAGGTGCTCTGTGCTACCACACAGCATCTCTCTCTGTGATTGATGTTCATGATTGTGCCCTCTTCTGCCTAATCAATGCAATTACAGCTAAGAAAAACAAAGGGATTACTCACTCACTCATTTGCTGAACCGCTTAATCCTACTAGGGGGAGACTAGTGCCTATCTCAGCCAACACTGAGCGAAGGCGGGGTACACCCTGAACAGCTCGCCAGACAACACATACACACAATCGTTCACACTTAGACCTAGGGTAAATTTGCAACAGCCAGTTAGCCTAATGTGCATGTTTTTGGACTGTGGGAGGAAACCCACAGCACAGGGAGAACATGCAAACTCCACACAGAAATGCCCAACCCCGAGAATCGATCCCAGGACCTTCTTGCTGTGAGGCGGACGTGCTAACCACTATGCCATTGTGCTGTCACAAATGGATTACACTGACTGATAATGATTAGAATTCTTTCTTTTTTTTTATTTGTTTGTTTGGTTGTATTAGGTGATTCATGATAAATTTGTACCACACTTTATCTTAATCCACTGTTTGTTTGTTTTGTTTGTTTTTTACATTTCTGCAAATAAGGAGCATTTCATGTAATTGTATAAAGCCAATACAACGCCGTTATATTCAACACCTTTGTCACTCCTTGTTTTCTTTCTCTGCAGCCTGACTCGGACTCCACCAAACACTCCACCCCTTCCAACAGCTCGAACCCAAGCAGCCCACCGAGTCCCAACTCCCCCCATCGCAGTCAGCTCACTCTGGATGGTTTGGAACATACTCTGGATGGCTGAAAGCTTGGGAGAGAGGGGGAAAAAAGCTCATGTCCACACAAACACCTCTTCACTTCACTATCATACTGTCTCTACCATTCCCTTCTGCTCAGTTAGGACTCGCTACAAAGTGCCAAGACTCAGTGTCATCTCAGTTCTGTACCCCGCCCTAACATGATGGGCAACGAAACATTCCCTCTTCCCCGATGCTGGGTGAGAATATATACCCGGAACGGAGCTGGGAAACTAACGTAGTCAGAAGGTCGGGGCGTCTCGATGAAAATCTGAACATCTCCTGTTGACGTGTGAAATCTGCCCCCTGTTGGTGTGTTTGTTTCAGGTATAGCTAACAGGGTGTAATAATGCTTATGGTGATCATTTTTAATTCTCAGTTACGTGTCATGCTTATGTGAGGGGTTTTTTTTAGATAAAAGGTTGGCTGATAGCTGCCACATGATTTAAAATCCCAGAAAGTCAGAGAATTGTATAAAAAAAATAACAGTAATTGTGATTGCTCTGATTATGAAACATTTTCTTAAAAATAATGATGTGAGGGAAAACCGACTGCTTTGCTCTTTTTTAAATGTATATCTTTTCGGTGGACATGTTCTGTAGGAAGGAACTTTTCATGGGTCTGGAGACCAAGGATGAGACTTCCTCCCTTTATTTCAGTTGGCCCAGTAACAAAGAAAAGAAAGAAAACAACGCCTTGTTGCTGTTTTTGATCACCGACACCGTCTCGTATAAGTGTCGGCTCGGATTAGTTATCAGACTGTGGGGATTTAAAGCCAAACCAGTGGGCACTTTTATTGTAATGTATGGTTTTTTTTTTTTTTCTCTCTCTCTCTCTCTCCAACTCTGCATTTTCAGCCAGCGTTTGTAATATTCATGTTTTAACCTAGCTGTTTGACTCAAAGATTTAGCTGGTGGAACACTGCTCATAAATGTTAAAAAGAAAAACACTAAAGTGAACAGAAACGAGACTTTACATATAGATAAGTGTTTTAATGAAAGAAATGGCACACAGGTAAAGGACCACACTATTCATAGGATTTTAATAGTTCTGAAAAAAAAAAAACTGCTGCTGCTGCTTTTGTGTGCTTTATAAAGAAATAAATATGTGATAAGTTCCTCCTCATAGCCATACTCAGTCCACGGTTTATAAAAAGTCGCATCATTGACCATATACAAGCCATTGTGTGCAGGTTTCTCAAAGTTATTATGTGGGTTTTGGAATTGGACGAGGACTTATATACGAGCTATAGACATGACCGCTGTATCCTTTATTCTTTTCTTTTTCAGTAGTGTGCCTTCAGTTCCACAACACATTGTCCACTAAAGCATTTCAGTCCTTTTTAAAAAGACAGGTTGATGGTTTTGTGTCCTTCCCATGAAAAAATAATAAAAAAAAACACACTGTATAAAACTTGCACACGAACATGTTTTAAAATCCAAAATGTTCTCTTTTTTTTTTTTCTTCTTTGTGTTGGTGGTGTTCTCTGTTTCTCCTTCCACCTGACTTGTAAAAACAGGACTTAATCCTCAAAACACTACTGCTTTTGCTTCAGAAGAAAAAAAAAATCACAATCTTTGTAATTATTGAATTGTTAGTCAAATCTGAACAAACAATAAAAGAAGTACCTGTGGCAGTTCTGTTGTCGAGCGAGTGTGTAAGAAGAGTTTCGGGAGGTTGTTGATATGATTTGTCTTATTGGCATCACTATAGAGAAGAAATAATCTAGGGGGAGGAAAAAATTCTGTACAAATTCTTTCTGCAATGAATAAGATGTATAAAGTTCTCTAATTCATTTTTTTTTTTTTTATATTAATATTTTGCCGTAATGGTATTTTGGGTCATGCTATTAGTGGAAAATAATCATTAAAGGCATTACCCACCCTGTTAATCTTTTTTTTTTCTTGTAGTAGTACACCATGTAGTGTTTCTGTCCTACCTTTGGAGATTCCCAACTCTTCTCAATGCCGACTCTCTACAGGACCAACTCGACTATTAATAAACCAACCATCCGACCTCCTCAGCCTGGAATTCCTAATCAGACACTTTTGTGAAATTCAAATCAATCATGAAACATCATAGTTGCTGACACTATGTTTACATATATATATATATATATATATATA
>JBCNYH010000002.1:7736048-7748849 GCA_039654325.1 Tandanus tandanus | reverse complement strand
TATATATAAAATTCCTTTTACTTGTATAGTTTTTATTCTTACTTTATATTTTATCTCAATGTTAATTTTATATGCAATATTTGTTTCTTAAGTGCAATATTGAAGAGCTCTTAGTCCAAGAATTTCATTGCCGGTAGTGATGTTTCATTGCTACCTGTATATGACAAATAAACTTGAAACTGATTATGTTATTAAAGAGTTTAATTACATGTATTAGGTGGGGAAGTGACGCTTCAGTGTAATGTCCAGTCCCTTGTTTTCGTTGCCCAGAAACCCAGTAACATTCATTCATTCATTTTCTAAGCCTCTTGATCCTTATTATGGTCGTGGGGAGGCTGGTGCCCATCTCAGCCGACTCTAGATGAGGGCAGGGTACACCCTGGACAGCTTGCCAGGACATCGCAGTTCTAACACGTACACAGCCCTTTCACACTCAGGTTCGATTTGGAACAGCCACTCAACCTTCTGTGCATGTTTTTGGACTGTGGGACAGTGACAGCGGGACTTAACCCAGAGCCTTAACCACTGAGCCACCACAGCCAGTACAGTAGGCTAATTGGCTGTTCCAAATCGCCCCTAGGTGTCAGTGTGAGTGCGAATGGTTGTGTGTGTGTTGGCCGTGCAAAGGTCTGGTGAGCTGTTCAGGGTGTACCCCGTCTTTGCCTAGTATCAGCTGAGATGGGCTCCAGCCTAATAGCTGAAGAGGTGTTCTTAATAAAGTGATCAGTGAGTGTATACTCAGATATTTTTAAATAATACTGAGAGTTGATTCCTCACCAGCGTCTTAGCATTTTGTCAGTGTTGAGAAAGAACAAAGTATAAAGACTGAATGTTACAGTTTTGACTGTTAAGTACTGTCCCTGATTTGTTAATATTCTGAAGATGTGTAGTAAACAATACTTTGTTTATTCTTCATCAGACATACAGAGACATGAAAGACCGTCAGCAGCTGAGTGCGTACCAGAGTAAAGTGGAGCGGAGTTCACCTGAGTACAGGAAGATTGAAGAGCTGATTAATAATGTGGTAAGAGGAATCAGCAAGCCCTCTTTTCTTTTCTTTTCTTTTTTTACATTTTATTTTCCCCCATTTTCTTCCCTAAATTTAGTCAAATCCAATTCCCACCCATCAAGTATTGCCTTCCCTATCACACCAACCACCAACCATTGAGGGGCGTAAGCATGCACATGCCCCCTCCGTGACATGCAGTGCTGCCACCTGCTTCTTTACGAACTGCTGCCCATGCCTATTTGGGGGACACACTCTGAGGGAAAGCGATATCCGCCCCTTCATACGAATGAGCTCACAGACGCCCATGATTGGCTGGTGATCATTGGAATTGGATAAACAGGACGATTTCAAATCTGTTTCTCGCGATTCTTGTACAGGTCAGACTCCAAACTGTCTAAGTCCCTGTGATTTAGGTGCAGAAATAATAATACATTAGATAAAGCGTATTAATACATCTACCTGTGCTGTTATACGATAATAATGCACACTTTCTGACCAATCAGATTCAAGCATTTAACCATGTTGTAGTATAACTCTGTAACAGCAGCTCTAACAAAAATAGTCTGCCATCATACAAATCACATGGTTATATTGATGTGTTCAATCTAATGAGTGTGAATGGTAGTGTGTGTGTGTGTTGGCACTGTGATGGTCTGGTGAGCTGGTCAGGGTGCTCCCTGCCTTCGCCCAGTGTCACAACCCGAATAGGATTGAGTGGTTCAACAAATGAGTGAGTGAGAGTTTGTTATGGAAAAATGATCAAACCCACAAAACCAGAAGCAACTGAATACTTGAAGTACTCAGAGAGTGCAAACCTCTGCCAAGAAAGGACAGTGTCTAGGTGCTTCACCAAAAACGAATCATTTGTTTCTTGACCCATTCTCCATCTTCCCTGGAAATTTCAGGAAAATCCGTTCATAAATTTTTTGCAAAGTTGTTCACAAACAAACAAGCAAACACCGGCAAAAACATAACCTCCATGGTGGAGGTAAGTACACTATTAAGGAAATAACAGTAAAAGAAACTATGAAATATAGTAATATTAATATCATCATCATCATCTTCCGCTTGATCCGGGGTCGGATCGCGAGTGCAGCAGCCTGAGCAGTGAGGTCCAGACGACGTCCCTCTTACTGCAGAGGCTGCACCAATCCATCTGTCGATCTCCCGTTCTAAATTTTTAAAAGGTGTAATTTTGTGCTTAATTCTTATTTCTCTTATATGCTTATAACACACGCAACACACATTAATCGATACTTCTATCAATGTGCCAGTTCATACCAGCTAATTTTCAGCTGCATCCCTTTGGTGAGATGTTCTCTTTAATTAATACATAAATAAATAATCTAGGTAAACATAATCTTCTTAGGGTACTGGGTTTATGGTTGAGAGGTCGTGGGTTCAAATCCCTGTTAGACTACCACCGTGCTCAGATCTCAGAAAACAGCACAAAGCAGAAGAACACCTCCAATCAATCCTGACCCTTGCCATCTTTTAATAGCAATAAACTTTAATTATAAATAAAACAGAGTATTCAATATGTTGATTTAGATTGAATGTTAAAAAAGATTATTAAGATGGTCATCCAGCACAGTGCAGTACGACACAATTTAATAAATATGAATATCAGATATAACATAGTAATCTTAAGACATCTTTTCTACCTAACAGCAAATCCGATGGAAGAACTGATATTGGACACAAGAAGAGATGTTTATCCAGATGTTTCGATATGATCATGCTCAGATTTTTCAGCCGACGCTCAGCGCTTCTGTTACTCTACACAGACATGTCAGAGAGCACTCTCAGCCTTCAGCCACGGCGCAATGGAACAACGACTCGACCATGACAGCTACAGCATGTTTCTTTTTTTCCCCATTTCCATTTCTGATTGGATTTTCCTGGTTCTTTATGGATGTAGAGGTGCCATGTGTCCTTTTGCCAATTATAGCTGAACCCAGAGGTGTACAAATTCCAGATATTCCTAATCTACAGTTCCATTTGTACAGACGTCAGTACTCCTAATGAACTAATATTTTATATATTTATATACGTGTGTGTAAAAATGTGAAAGTTAATGTACTTAATAAAAATCTTTTAAAATTGTCAGTTGATTGATATGTAATAAACCACAAATTTTTACATTGATATTTATATATATATTTATTTATTAGTTTGTTTTTATTTGAGAGATACTCTGAAAATAAAAAGGCCCAAAAAGATTTGTTATAGCAATTCAATTGAGGGGGGGGGGGGGTGTTCTGTAAATAGTTGTGTAAAAAGGTGAGTTGTGTACATTGGAAGCTTCATTCGGCTAAAGCTCTGTGGAAATGAACAAATATTTGTTTATTATTACTTTTCAGATTATTCTTACGGGGAGTTGGTGTTGTTAAGGAGTTTCAGGAATTGTTTAGTTGCCTGACAAACCACATGGGTTAAAATGTTGCCAGTGTTGTGACCTTGTGCTAAATTTGGTAACATTTTGAACCCCTTTAGTAAACTTGTTTCAGAAAAGATCCTGGTGACAGGTCTAGCAACTTTAGGACCAGGCATTTGCAACAGTCCTGAACTCTATGTAGCTCTCCAGCTATTGGTTATTTACACTGACTAGTCCCAAAAAAAGTTGTGCGCTGTAATATTTTGTTGGAGAACCTTTAGCCTTTACAGCACATAATCTTCATGGCATTGTTGCTTCAGTTGGTCACGTCAAGGCACAGCAAATGAAGTCAGCTGATGACCTGAATGTATTGAATGAGCAGGTAATCACATCAATGCACTTTTTCCTGATGGTACGGATATAAAATGGGGACTCAAATAATGAAAGAGTGGTTCAGGGAGCACGAGGAATCATTTTCACACATGAACTGGCACCCCAGAGTCCTGACCTTAACCATACTGAAAGTCTTTGGGATGTGCTGGAGAAGACTTTATGGAGTGGTTCGATTTTCTCATCAATTCAAGACATCGGTGAAAAATAAAACCAACTGTGGATGGAAATGTAATTTGTGGTGATGTTTAAGTTTGTCTGGTTATTACTTGCTGTAATCATGACTAAAGGTGGTCCCAGATAGTATTAGAGTGTGTGACTGTTTTTGTCGTTGTTGCTGGGTTGTTTTTCAGTTGTTTTTATTTACTTTTTTTTTTGTTTGTTTGTTTTTCTTTGACCAGTCGTGTATGTTGAGAGCAGTTTATGTAACTCACCACCAGTGTACAAAGCCTGACTGAGTTGCACTTGTATGAGCTTATTTTCCCAACAACCAAGCACGGATCGCCAGTTTTCCAGTGACCAATCACTTAATGTTTTCTCACTTGAATGCATCTTCAGTTTTTGCTTTACACTCTGCTCTTGGCTAATGCATTTTTATCTGGTTATTGTGGTTATGGTGAATTCAGAGCCAATCCCGGAAACACAGAAGATAAGGTGGGAGATTTCACCACAAATGGTACAGTTTTCCACTGCATTTATTCACACCTTTGGGGAATTTAGTGTCGCCAGTCTTCCCAGTCCTGCACAGTGGAAGGAAACAGGAGAGTCCATGTGATCATGGGCAGAACATTCATCAGGGGGGTCCATGTCTGTGTTTCCCAGTACCTATACTCCCCAGTTCCTATGTTCTCCAACCTTAACCCTATTAACATTGAAAATGTGAAATTACAAATATTTCATAAATTGTTACTTTGAAGATAATAAGGTCCGGGGAACATGGGGCTGATTCCCATCAGGGTTCACATTTACAGCTATTGGCGATTTAGAGTAGCCAGAGTAACCTAATGTGCATGTCTTTGGATTGGGGGAGTCTACTCTTAATTCTTAAATCTTGATTGGTCAATTGCAGCATTCCATATTCTGTTATTTTTGGATAGCACGCTGTTCTTATCAGAGACTCTGGAGAACCATGTCCAATCACATCAATCCGCAGAAAGCAGATTAGTAAATTTTATTACTTTGAAGGTACAGGGTCTTTTTTGTTTGTTTGTTTGTTTTTAAGCTGTATCGAGCGGCATCTAGTGGTGAGGTCCCAGATTGCAACCAGCTGAAGCCTGTATGGTTCTGGATCACTGTAGAAACATGCCAGTGCAAGATTGTGGTTTCCATGGGAGGTGAACCCACTCCCTATGTAGATATAAAGCTTATTCTAAGTTTTCGAAACTCAATAACATTTTTTTTTAATGATTTTAGAATAATGAAAACCTATTTCGGGTGGCACAGTGGTGTAGTGGTTAGCACGTCCGCCTCACATAAAGAAGGTCCTGGGTTTGAGTCCTGAGCTCAGGCGTTTTTATGTTGCGTTTGCATATTCTCCTCGAGCTTGTGTGGGTTTCCTCCCACAGTCCAAAGAGATGCACATTAAGCTAAGTGGCTGTTCCAAGTTTCTTGTAGATAAGAGTGTGAATGGTTGTGTGTGTGTGCTGGCCCTGTGATATTCTGGTGTACTCTGCCTTCGCCCAGTGTCAGCTGAGATAGGCTCCAGCCTCCCTGCCCCCCTAATAGGATTAAGCGGTTCAGCAAATGAGTGAGAGTGACTGAGTGATGATATATTCAATTTCTGCTAAAGGATCCTCCAAAATATTACATGCTGTACCTTTAATAGGTCATTTGATTTGGTCTACCTAATGATATGATCCACACTAGTGGTCTGTAATTAAGAAGTGTCTTAATTAACCAATTGAAATCGAGTATTCAAATGAGCCATGCAATCATTTGCAAGAATGCCAAGCTCATTGTACATCATCCCTTATTTATAAATAATGAAAAACATGATGTGTTAGTCATTAATAAATCTAAAAAAAATAGTTCAGTATTGTCAAATTACTCCTTACTCTTATGTCTTCAGAAAATCTTCCTTCTCATGTTACACTGTGCTATGAACAGTAGACGATTGTGATCAATCAACTAATATGCAAATTAGGCTCTTATCTAGTCATGTAGTGACATTAGCTGCTTTCCGTTGATATGAGGAGGCAGTATTGAATCATCAGTGTTCACATCAGCTGTGAGCTTAATGCAATGACACTACGCTGCTTCAGGCTCATACACAGTGCATATATGTGCTATATAAACTTGTTAATACATATCTTTATTTTTGTCTGTATACATTGCTGAGGCATGACAGCTGTGATTATGTCTTCATATAACGGTAAGTGCAGTATTTTTCTGTCATCTATTTTTGGGGGAGAAAAAACGTGTGGGTGTGTGTGTGTATCTGAAATATTGCTAATAGTGTGTGATCTGATCCTGGGTGACAGCTGGTTATATGTATGTTAAACAAATTATTATATATTAAATTTACTTCTATGTTAGATGATGCATGTGCTTCTTTTTATCAGGTGTAGATACTCGTACACACTGTCAGGACGCAAAAATACAAGAAAGAGAAATTTTTTGTTTGTTTTTGAAGGTTGTCTTTACACTTTAAACCAATACGAAAAAAATTCAGCATGGTGGAGTAGTGGTTAGCACGTCTGCCTCACAGCAAGAAGGTTCTGGGTTCAAGTCCTGGGCTCGGGTGTTTCTGTGTGGAGTTTGCATGCTCTCCTAGTGCTTGCTTGAGTTTCCTCCAGGTACTCTGGTTTCCTCCCACAGTCCAAAGACATGCACTTTAGGCTAATTAGCTGTTTCAAATTGCCCCTAGGTGTGTGTGTGTGTGTGTGTGTGTGTGTGTGTGTGTGTGTTAGCACTGCAATGGTCTGGCGAGCTGTTCAGCATGCACCCCACTTCAGCCTCCCCATGACCGTAATAGGATTAAGCGGTTTGGCAACCGAGCATGTGAGTGAGGAAGAAAAAATGAAAGAAAAGATTACTGCAAAGGAAAAGTTACAGCAAAAATATTTTGAGTTCATTCATTATCTCACTAGACCATGAGTTCCCAAACCCGGTCCTGGAGGATCCCCTGCCTTGCTTATTTTAGTGTTTTTCTTGTTCCCAGCACACCTGTTTTCCCTAATTAGCTAATTACCTGCTTTTCATGACTTGAAGTAGGTGTGACAGAACAGGGAAAGCACTAAAATGTGCAGGACAGGTGGGGGTCCACCAGAACCGTGTTTGGGATCCAGTGCACTCGAAGAACTCTCTTCTCTTTCCCAGGATGTGTGAATAGTTCCTAAGCGAACCCTCATTTAAGTTCCTACACTCTTTAAAATACAGATATTAGAAGGAGAATCGTTATTTGTTGTTATTTCCTAATGAATCTTTTAACTGAGTTCCATTCTGTCGAACCATTCTGTTGGTGCCAAATTCCAAATTCAGCAGTCGCCCGGGATAGGCCTCAGTATTTACTTTATCCTGGTCCAGGTCGCAAAAGATCTATGCTAAGGACACTGGGTAGTAGGTAGGATCAGTCACTAGGATCAGACATCAGTTTCACGTGCAGGCACATATTCACACCTGTGTAATCCAAACTCAGCTCAAAGTATCAAACCAGGGATTCTAGAGCTGTGAGGCAGCAACACTTCCTGCTGTACCACCTTACATCTGTGGTGCTACAGAGAGTAAAAAAATCCCCATACCTTACTACTGAGTGGAAAGATTTGTGGTGGAACTTTCCAGCCTTTTGTGGGTAATGCTATAGTGGTTACTGAATCATCCACCTGAAGAAGACTCACGGTTAGTTTAAGAGCGTAATGGAATCTTATTTGTGGGGGTTTGGTGACTAGAGCGGGTTGTGAGACACATTTCTAAATAATCTCATCATTCACTAATTAGCCGAACCACTGGAGCTGAACCACTTGGCAAGGGTAGGGTACACCCTGAACAGCTCACCAGACCGTCACAGGGCCAACACACACACTTAATGGCAATTTGGAACAGCCAATCTGCCTAATGTGCATGCCTTTGGACTCTAGGAGGAAACCATACTACCCAGAGAAAACTCAAGCATGAGGAGAACATGCAAACTCCACACAGAAACACCCGAATCTGTGAGGTGGATGTGCGAACCATTACGCCACCGTGCGGCCCCTTTTCTAAATAACGCACTCTAATTGTTCTGGCTCAAGTGCACGGTTAATTCTTGAGCAGGAAATCAATGAAGAGCATGATTAGGATTACCCAGTGTCTCTCCAGCTTATGTTCGAGCTTGTTTGCTACAGTCATTTATTTTGCAAAGTGGTTCAATTTTCATCACTGCACCTGTCGCTCACTCGTCTGAATTTGCTCTGTAATAGTGGGCCAACTGTTTCCCCAGAGACAGATAGTGAATATTTTAGATGTCTTATGGATGAGCCAGCATATTAAATATATATTACTTTACCAGCTCTGCACTTTAGATCAAACATAATGCAATCCTTAATTTCTTCATGCTTTGCTCATATTTTGTTCTTTTTGCGCATGTAGTGTTTTTTTATTACCTACGCCAAAGAGGTTATGTGTTGGGCTGGTTTACATAACACACCGTGGTTGGTGTGTTTTTGTTTGTTAGTAGGATTACGCAAAAGAGGTTATGTGCGGTTTCCATGACATTTCTACCAGAGGTGGGGCTTTGGATAGGGTAGATTTTGGAAATGATCCAGATCAAATTCTGGATCCAGGAATTTTTTATATTATTTGTCAAAATTGTGAGACAATTAAAGATTGTATGCAGAAGTTTTTAGAAATGTCGTATTACAGCAGGCTTAGCAGGTGATGCTGTGTAGTTTTTTTTTACTTGAAAAAAAGTTATGTGCATTTCTTTTTTTGGAAGGGGGGAGGGGATGAGTGAATAGTTGTCATTAGAATAATTAATAATTCTTAAAAAATAATCTGGTTAGGGTGTTGGGCTCATGATCAGGACGTTGTGGGTTTGAATCCCTGTTAGACCCCCACCGTGCTAAGACCCCCGTGCAAGGAATTAACCACAAGTGTGCCTCTGTCCACCCAGCAGTATAAATGAGTACCAGTAAAAATACTGGGAAGGTAACCTGCAATGGACTAGCATCCAATCAGAGACGAGTTGAACTCCTAGTCGCTTCACGCTACGGAAACCAGGGATAAGCTCTGGCCTGATGAGCCAGTAGGCTCAGGTATAAAATACACACACAAGTAAAAATGTCAGCATGTTTTAATCCACTTCATTCTCTTCTTTCCTTCATGACTTTAGAGACTCTGCACAGAACTACCATGACTCAACGCACTGTGACAGTGATAAATGGAAATGTAAGTGTGAGCTGTGAAGTACCGTATGATGAGGGCCGTATTCCACTCCTGGTGCTCTACATTGCGGTGCTGCTGGTGGGTTTGCCAGCCAACATAGCCACCATCTATTTCACAGTCCTTAAAGTATTACGCAACAATGTTTTGGCCATTTACCTGTTGAGCCTTTCAGTATGTGACTTCACCTACTTGTTGACGCTGCCTGCGTGGGCCGTTTATGTGAACAGCGGCCATCGCTGGCCCTGGACTTCTCTGGCATGCCAGGTAACCGGGTACATCTTCTTCACCAACATGTACATCAGCATCTTCCTGCTCTGCTGTATCTCTACAGATCGCTACGTGGCTGTGGTCTATGCTTTAGAGTCACGTGGGCTGCGGCACCAGAAGCTTGCTGTTTTTGTGACTCTTGCTGCCTGGGCTGTGGTTGGCCTTGGCCATGTCCCTGTTTTCACCATGGCTGGGGGCCAGGGTGGCATCGGGGAGCACCGCTGCTTTGAGCCAAGTCAAGCCACAGCCACTGTGACAGGGTTCAACTATGCTCGGTTCGGTGTGGGCTTTCTTGCTCCTCTGGCTTTATTAATCTACACCAACCACGGCATCTTGACCAGTGTGCGTGCTAGCATGAGCATAACGTTGTACCAGAAGCAGAAGGTGCGTCGCTTGGCTGTGGCTGTGGTGCTCCTCTTCCTGCTCTGCTTTGGCCCATACCACATACTCTTGCTTTTTCGTGCTATCACTTACCACTTCCCATCACTGCAGGATGATTGCCACTTTGAGCGCCATGTCTACACACCCTATATTATCTCACTGGGACTGTCCACACTCAACAGTGCTGCCAATCCTGTTCTGCACATACTGGCCAGCGGAAAGGAGGTCCAGTGCTGCGTGACATGCCTCAGGAGAAGATGCTGGCAGTGCTGCGTAGATACAAGCCAGGACATAAGCACAAAAAGTCTTAATACACAAGAACAAGGGACTAAAATGCCTGACGTCTGATTATCTAAAACTGCGGCTTTTCCACAGGACATTTTTTGGAGTGTACAGGAGAGATAATCAGATGTGTTTATGTTGGGGAAAAGAGTACAGAGCAAATGATCCTTTACAGACTGTCTGTTCTCAGGCACAGTGACTACTGAAACGGCTACTGGAATTAATTTTTATTACTTAGAACTATTCATATAGCACTGAAATAGGAACTGGGGTAGTTTTTGTGATACAGTGTTCTGGACGTTTTAAAGCAGGATTAACAGAGCAGATTCAGACACATAGCCATGCTAATGGTATCCTATTGCATCACTGTCTGACATCATGGCACATCAGGATAAAGTAATTTAGTAGGCAATAGACACTGCAATAGAACGTTAGAAACCTTTTCAAAAAGAGGTGCATGACAGCGTGCCAAGGATGGAGTAATAAGGCTGTGTGGGTAATCAGGAAAACCACCATGACCTTATTGATGCATACAGCAATGACTGCAGCAGAAACTCCCACACGGCAGCTTTTGAGACTGCACTGCTGGCACGTGATGACAAAATGCCAGATCAAATGTTTCACTGTAACAGCGACAGATGTGCTTCACAGCAGGATCTTGAGCCAAAAGAGAGTTTTTAAACACAGAAATATTTCATAGTTGAATGTTAATGTAAATTACTTTTTTTTAAAAAACCACACAGTTACAAATCCAGGGTATGTGATTTCAGCTGAGTGAATAATTAATAATGGATCATTATTAAATATAAATAGTAATAATAATAATGACATGGTGTTGTAGCGGTTATCACGTTCGCCTCACAGCAAGAAGGTCCTGGGCTCGAGTCCTTGGTGAGGGCGTTTCTGTCTGGAGTTTGCATGCTTTTCCCATGCTTGCATGGGTTTCCTCTGGGTACTCCAGTTTTCTCACACAGTCTGAAGACAGGAACATCAGGCTAATTGGCTGGTTGAAATTGCCCCAAGGCATGAGTGTGAATGGTTGTGTCTGTGTGTGTGTGTGTGTGTGTGTGTGTGTGTGTGTGTGTGTTGACCCTGCGACGAACTGGTAAGCTGTTCAGGGTGTACCCCGCCTTCAACCAGTGTCGGCTAAGATAGGTTAAAGCCTCCCCATGACCTTAGAAGGATTAAGCAATTTACTGAAGGAATGAATGAATAAATGAATGGATGAGTAATAATAATAATAATCATTTTTGTTGTTGTTGTCTTCAAGTTGCATTATTTGGAAATATGCTATAGATTTACTGTAAGTAAATTCAAGGAATTAGCACTTATAAATAAATGTACCAAGTATGCCTATGACTGTGCATTCGTGGGTTTTTTTCCCCCCGGTACACAGGTGATGCACTGAAATCTATCTTTTTATCCCACCATTCAGAATTCTTCTAAACCTACACTTAAAAAATGCTGTATTAGTTATTTTAAGCATTATTTATCTCACAACATTGTTTTGTAATGAATTATGGAATTCAAGCAATGTGTAGAAAGTGCAATGCATAATGGGATATCTAATGTTTTTGGCAGAAGGGAAATTAAAACAAGAAGGGGAAAAATGTTCTTTGTGGCAACCTGAAGTTTAATTCATGTACTTGTAAAAACATTTTTAAATAATTCACTAGGTGTTTGAATCAGAGCAAATTATAGTGGTGTGGGTTTATTTGTGTTATTTTATGCTACAGTAATATTTGCAATTATTTACAGTACATTCATATATTTCTGTGAATAAGTTTTGCATGTACATACAATAAATATAAAATCTTTTCCCCTCAACTCTGCTATAAATATTACAGTAAACATTTTACAGTGTACGCTGACATTCTGGGATTTGCTGTTGTTGTTTTTCTTTTTTTTTTCCAGTTTGTTTTTAAATTCTTATCCCAAATTCACAGGTTATATAATGTGATGTGTTATAAAGATTTCTGTTCTACAGCTAATCTTAGTCACCAAGTGCTCCAGTAATGGAGAAATGTTGATCTCGATACTCAGTTAGCCACTTTGTGGTCTGCTCTATACATTCAGGTTCAAAACCACAGCTGCATGCTGCAGTCGTCTTCTTCAGGGAAGCTGCTGCAAACATGTTTATAGCATACATTCTCGTGAATTTTCTTCCCGGTTTAATAAGTGCAAATACAAATGTTTTTTTCTTACTCGATAGAAGTAACGTGAATTAATTTTTGTAGCATAAAAAAAGGATGTGTTCAGCATCAAACAGCATCAACCACCGGATCCCCCCAAAAGAATACATAATCTATTAATAAGCAATACATAAATAAATACACAAACACATACATACTTTAGCTTTTTTTAAGGATACAAAATAATTAATTACATAATAAATTAATAATTATAATTAATATATAACACATCTGGTGCATATACTGTAAGTATAAGATCAACTAATGTAACAAAATAAACATGTATGTATATGGTAATTTTATCCGTATCCACTGGATGGAAGCAATTGTGCATTCAGATTGGCTAATCTACTACTAGGCTATTACTGCATATACCATGAGTAGGTACATTACTAAGTATTTAGAGAAAAATGGAAGTACTTGATGGAACTTTTTTCTCTCCAGGAATCATGCCTCCAGTCCTCGGCTCATCCATTTTATTTGCTGTCAAACATGTCTATATATATCTATATCTATATCTATATATATATCTACTCTTTTTC
>JBCNYH010000002.1:7725193-7735948 GCA_039654325.1 Tandanus tandanus | reverse complement strand
TATATATTTTTTTTTTCCCTCTCCCCTCCAAGTATTTTATTAAAATAATAAAAGCAGTGGTGGCTTAGTCGTTAAGGCGATAGGTTACTGATCTGAAGGTCAGCGGTTCAATGCCCATTATAACAACTGTTGGGCCCTTGAGCAAGGCCCTTAACCCTCAGTTGCTCAGTTGTATATTAAAAAAAAAGGATAATTGTAAGTCGCTCTGGATAAGAGCGACTGCCAAATGCTGTAAATGTAAATATAATAAAAAAGAGTTTATTTCTCACAATCCAGTCAACATAGATAAAATAAAAAACTCATCCCTCTCACCTTGCCAGCTATTTGTGTATATATGTTACAGTAAGACTGTGTAACGAGGGATTTTGCGAAATCACTGAAACTTAGAGAATTCATGAAATCACTTGGGCTTCTTTAGTCAAAGATTGTGCTTGATATACAAGTAATAAGTGTTGTAGTTGTTAACTATCCATATGAGGGTGGCATGGTGGAGCAGTGGTTAGCACGTCAGGTGCACAGTAAGAAGGCCTGGGTTCGATTCCAGGCTCGGGCTCAGGTTTTTCTGTGTGGAGTTTACATGTTCTCTGTGCTTGTGGGTTTCCTCTGGGTACTTCGGTTTCTTCCCAGAGACCAAAACGGGACCATGGAGCACCGTAGGCTAACCGGCTGTTCCAAATCGCCCCTAGGTGTGAGTGTGAGTGTAAATGTTTATATGTGTGTTGCTGGTGGCGGTTGCTGGTTAGTTGCAGGTGGTGATGATGGACTGTTGGCAGTAGGGGTGTTGGTGGCTTGTTGGTGGCAGATGGTGGTTGACTGGTAGCTGAAGAGGATGCTCCCTGGTGACTGGTGGTTGTGGCTGGTTGTCTGCAGGTGGTGAAGGTGGGCTGGTGGCAGAAAGTAGTGGCTGACTGGTGTCAACAGATGCTGGCTCAATGTTGGCACGGGATGGCTCCTGAAGAAATGCCAGGAGATCACCTGTGGATTGAAGCTTTTGAAAATTTTCAGGTGGGAGACTTTGTAGGGGGTTGGATCCAGCATGATGAGCACAGTTCTTCTGTTGCTGTACAAATTTGAGTCCCACTGTCCAACAGAGCCCTGGATTTGTGGATATCCGGGCTTGCCATAAACCATGACAAGCCAAGGCCACACGACCTTGAGTTCTGTAATGACTTGGGCTGTAAATTCTGAGCTGTTGTCACTTTGGTGGATGGATGGTGCACCAAAGAGGAGGAAGATATCCCAAAGTTGAAAGGCAACTTCAACAGCGCTCCTGGAAGACAGGGGCCTCAGGATAACAAATTTTGTGAGGTGACACTGGTAAACCATGATCCATTTGAAGTGGCCTTACATGTCGACAAGATCTACTTGACCATGAGAGCTTTGATCCATGAGATTTTGTCGACTCACTGGATAAAATAGGTTTTAGAACAATGCCTGTAGTCTTAGGACGTTTCCTTTTCTCTTGACAAACAAGACAGTGAGGAGTTCAACAGCATCTCTTTGTGATGTTGGCATACTTTTGCCTAAGATGTTTTAACTTCCTGTCAGAACCACCATGGCCACTTGGGATATGAGCTTTACTGATGATGTCATACATACTACTATGTGCATGTTTTTGGGACTGTGGGAGGAAACCGGAGTACCCGAAGGAAACCCTTGCAGCCAACTCCAGACATAAACGCCCATGCCGTGCCGGGGACTGGAACCATGTCTTCTATGGTTGGGAAAGCAGGAATTTGGGCAACATCCAACTTGTCTGATGTTATTCCACTGATTAAACCCAGTTAAGATAAAAGAAATACTACATGTATAGATAATAAAATCGTATACATTTATAAATAACACTTTTTAAGTATATTTTGATATACTGTATTAATCCAGCAAGGGAAATATGTACTCATAAAACAAAAAATATCTTAAATAATTTGGAAATTTTGGTGTTCACTGATTTTGGTATGCCAGTTCTGGTATAATGATGATCCTTGTTCTTATAAACATAATTACCAGTCAAAAGTTTGGACACACAAGTAACTGTATCGCACTCTACGATTCAACTCATGGAATAACTTAAATATATCCTATGTCTTTAACTTAACTGTTTTTAAAGATAGTGATAATGTATTTTAGTTGTTTGAGTCTTTGGGCGGAATGGCAGCGTAGTGGTTAGCAGGTCCTGGGTTCAAGTCCTGGGCTCAGGCGTTTCTGACCCCCCCAATCTGTTAAAAAGTAAACTATAAACAATTTGAATGTCTATCAGATGTTGGAGGATTGTGTTTTATGAATAGCAAGTACAGGTTCAGAATATCTGTGCACTTACTGATTCCTAAACCTGCTCTTGGAGCCACAGTATAATATTCTCTGTGCTTTCCTGCTCCAACCCCTCTGGATTAAATCATCAGGTCATTAACAGCTCTTTTACTGTGTTCAGCTGAGTGTGTTAAAAATGTGCAAGACAGAGGGTACTCCAAAAGTATTGGCAACCTGTGAGCTAAATACATTTGTTAAGTAGCTATAGTGCCATCTACTGGGCACAATAATCACCTACACATACTGTGACCCAAAAGAAATATTACAAATAACTTTCTGCATCTTTTTTTTTAGGTTTATGAAAAGTTTATTCATAATTTGCAAAACAATGTCATTTATTTAAAGGGTGATGTAACTGTAGATTATGTTACTCTGTACCGTAATACACGGCCAAGAAATTAAACAAGATATCAAATATACAAGACAATTAATAGTGTACTGAAATAAAACATTTAGGGCCAAAACACACAACCTTTCACACTCACCCCTGGGGGCAATTTGAAACAGCCAATTAGCCTAATGTGCATGTTTTTGGGACTGTGGGAGGAAACCGGAGTACCCGAAGGAAACCCTTGCAGCCAACTCCAGACATAAACGCCCATGCCGTGCCGGGGACTGGAACCCAGGACCTTCTTGTTGTGAGGTGGACGTGCTAACCATTATAACGTGCGCATGTTTATTCTGGTGGATGTAGATTCTTGTCCAACATCATCACTACCCACTACCCGTCCAATACATCATTCAACAGAAATGATTACGTATTAGAATGATCAGATTAATATAAACCTATGATTTCAATTATAGATGCCACTTTTTGTTTCAGCTAGTTTAGGAGAAATATCTCTACAACATCAACATCTAACAGCCCATCAGCTTTGAGAATTCAACAGCATTGCGCTTTATTGTGCTTCACTTTTAATGATAACGCTGTAGTATACAGAACTGTTCCATAAATGGGACGGACGCTCTTTATTTAACTCATGGAGGAACTTTTTTTTTGGCCCCACAGTCAGTTACAGTTCTTTGTAGATGGAGATCCTGTACCGAGTAGTAGAATGAGTGGTGAATCTTCAGGTCTGGGAAACTTGTGAACTCGGAGATGGGATGGTACCCTGGAATGATAAAGAAGGTGAACACCAGTATTTCATTCGTATTAGAAATTAGAAAACAAGGAACACACTAATGAAAACACACTGTAAAAAAAATATTGATTCTTAACTTAAAACAGTGAGTAACTAGTGTACATTAAATTATATACAGTAAAATAGCACAATACAACTGTCTCATTGTGTTAACTCGCACTTACTCCTACTAGGGTCGCGGGGAGGCCAGAGCATATCTCAACTGACACTTAGCGAAGGCGGGGTACACCCTGAACACTTCACCAGACCATCACAAGGTAAACACACGCACACAACCATTCACACTCAAACCTGGGTGTAATCTGGAACAACCAATTAGCCTAATGTGCATGTCTTTGGACTGTGGGAGGAAACCGGAGTACCCAGAAGAAACCCATCCAAGTACGAGGAGAACATGCAAACTCCAGACAGATAACTCATTATAGAAATTTCAATAAACTTAAAATTTTAAGGCAACAATTTACTACCTTTGTAAAGTTAAAACAACAATAAATCAGTTTTCATAGTACGTTGGTATGGATTTAAAATTGCTGTGATACTCTGGATCTGTATAACGGATCATGTAACATGTCTGTGAACAAATGACTCAATTTGTCTTAAATCATTTTACCACCATTCCCATGATGTTTCTAATAACTTAGCAACAGATGGTGGATGAGAACTGGCTGGGTTACAGTAATGACGTCATCACATCGTCACTCTCAGGTATGCTTTAATCAGTGCATCTCTAAAATGAAGACAGTATAGCACGAAACAAATCTCACCTCGAAATTCTGATTGACTTTCCTTTTGATGTCGCAGATTTTCTCGGAGAGAAATCGCCGAACTAAACGCAGCTGCCCATCAACTTCCTCTTTCTGATAGCCGCGCTGCTGCAGGCGCTCCTTCAGGCATTCTTATTCAAGAAAATGAATACAAATAATGTTACGCTCATCCTCAGCAGGGGAAGCATTGAAGTCATGATTTACAAAATGAAAACGTGGTAAATACATGTCAATCAAGGTCCCCCAGTGGAACAGTGCAAATGTTAGAAATTTATTTAACAGTGCTCACTGGTGGTTTTAACAATGGCTAGTTCTATTCACACAGAAGACAGCATGCTCTAATTTATACCAGAAAATCCACTTATATTAAATATACATGGCATAAATCCAGAGAAAACCATTACTTTATAATATTCATACTTCATAATATTCCTATTTTATATTCCTTATTGGAATGTAAATACCTCTAATGACACCAACTTTCTCTGGTGACAATGGAGGCTTCGCCACAGACCCTTTGATGGCATTCGATTTGGATCCGGTCACACTCCTTTCCTTTAACGTCTCAAGACCCCAAATAGCTACAGCCAAAGACTTACAAAACTTAGAATGAGAGTCCATTCTCTGGATGGTCTTCCATTTTTGTCTGTCCAAAAGGACCCCATTCCCAAGGTCCACCTTTAACAAAATTATATTCAATAAATTGGTGTTAAAATGTACATTTAATTCAGTAACATGAAAATAAAACATTGTAATCAGTGTAATAACCCAACAGAAGTATATCAGGCATATAAGGAATGGCTTATAAAAAAACCCATCACATGGTAAAATTTGGCTAATCATTATCCTTCTCGGTGAAGTATTTCAGAAACTGCTGATCACCTGGTAGTTTTTTTGGTTGGTTGGTTGTTTTTTTTTGTAGTTTTTAAAAAGAATTCTATCAAAACTATCAAAATAATCCAGTGAGCAGACATTTTGTGGGTGGGAATATCTTCAGAAAGATACAGTTCAGAAAATAATGGCCAAAGTGACTCAGACTGACTGACAGGAGGGTACAATAAACCAAAATAACCACTCTTTACAACTGTGCTAAGCAGAAAAGCATCTCAGAATGCACAACTGGTCAATCCTTGAGAAGAGTGGGCAAAATGGGAAACAGCAGCAGAAAACCACATCAGGTTCCGTTGGTTTCTTTTTTTCTAAATTAGAACTGGGCTTGTAAAATCATTTATTAGAATTTATCACAGTGATATCGGACAGATTTTCCTGGATTACCGCACATATATGAATGATGATAGATTAAAGGATATTTGGATTTGCATGCTTACCCTCCTGAAGTCCTTCTCTATGAGATCCTCAATTGGTGGTTCTTTAAGCTCCTTCACTTTAGGAACCAATACATTTTCATAGGGCTCATACGAGCATTCGGTGTTTTCTGTGTAAGTTGTGTGTTGTGTCTGCGTTCCTGCAGCGATATTTATATATTTATTACTTTTACATACTGAATTATTGTACTCTATTATTAAATCTTGTGATTAGGCAAAATATTAGACTAGAACTTAGACTAGAACAGTACATATAATGCAACAACAGAAATAAAAGTGATCAAGATGAAACCAAAAAGGCTTTCAGACCTTCTTCTTTTAAAAAGAGTTGCTCCTGAAGACAAATATTCAGCTGTCTGATTTTATCCAGCTCCGCCGTCATCCTCCTGCACTTTTCACTCAGCTTTCTAACTGCGGCGTCCTTCTCCGCAATGAGCGCGTCCTTCTCTCGGAGACGTTTTTTCAGCATCACGTAACTATCCTGAAGTTCCTGGTAAAGTTTATAGGCAACAACAGACTCCTCATCACTGTCCAAGAAATCCCTCTGTCTCTTGACTGTGATCTGTTTCTTCATCAGTTCGAGCAGAGAGATCTTCTGTGATTCCACTGCGCTCTTCTTTTCTCTCTGGTAACAGGGGCAACAAAACAATGATGGAACATTTCCTCTACATTTCATATTCAGTAACTATATTAGATTTCATGGATCATATAAGCAGACTGTGTTGGAAAAGTGACGACTTAAAATCATTTCATATTTTCATCAATCAACAAATACGTCCTCATTAACTCCGCCACGGGGGTTCTGTTTTACCATCGGGTTGTGTGTAGGACTACACAAAAAGTTATGTATGGACTTTAATGGAATTTCTACCAGAGGTGGGGCTTTGAACAAGGAAGATTTTGGAGATCTAGAACATCAGAGTTTGGAGATGATCTGGATCAAAATATGGATGCAAACAATATCTGAAGAATTCTTTAACTTGAGCAGCACGGTGGCGTAGTGGTTAGCACATCTACCTCACACCAAGAAGGGTCTGGGTTCAAGTCCCGGGCTCAGGGCGTTCCTGTGAGGAGTTTGCACGTTCCCCATGAGCTTGCGTGGGTTTCCCCTGGGTACTCCAGTTTCCTCCCACAGTTGTTACAAATTGCCCCTAGTGTGAATGCAATTGTGAACGGTTGTGTGTGTGTGTTGGCCCTGCAGTGGTCTGGTGAGCTGTTCAGAGTATTCCCCACCTTCACCCAGTGTTGGCTGAGATAGTCTCCACCCTCCCCGCGACCCTAGTAGGATTTAGCTGTTGGCAAATGAGGATTCTTTAACATTATAAAAGAGATACTTTTTTCAAAGTGTGGCATTAAAGCAGGCCCGGCGGGGGGTGCTCTGTACTTTCTGTTATTTACAAAAAGTTATAAATGGATTTTTATGAAAGTTCTACCAGAGGTGGGGCTCTGGACAAGGAAGACTAGATTTTGGATTTAGGAGATGATCCAGATCAAATTTGGGATCCAGAAATGTTTTAAAGGATTCTTAAAAAAAAATTTCTGTGAAAGAGGACGATTTGTGACATTATGGCTCATTGGATTGCTGTGGTTGGCGGAGGTTCTGTTTAAATAAATGATCATCCAAAAGTTTTACCTCTGAAGTTTCACTTTGATACTCGCAATCATCCTGCAGTAATCTTTCTTCCTCCTCACTTTCCATGTAGGAAGCTGGAATTCTTGAATCTTCGAGGTCAATTTCATGATCTTAAATACAAACAATTCCAAGGGGGTGTTTAGAAAAAAAGGAAAGGCTTAATCACACACATGCAGATTTATTATAAAAAGTATGCGGCTGTAGCTGAAATCTGAAAAAAATAAACAACAAAAAAGCTTTAGGGTGAAATTCCAGAAGCCATAAATTCATAATTCATTCATACATAAATATGTAAGTGACCTTGGGTTGGAGAAAGGCGCTATATAAATTAAACTTGTCGGTGGTCGAGGTGTCATTTATTTCAACTAAACATTGTGACATTTTGGTTCATATGGGGGATTGCTGGGCTTGGTGAAGGATTGCGCTCTTGGAGTTCTCTGTAGACATTGGGTAAGAATCCAGATTAACAAACACAGTGTTAACAACAGTAGGTCTGTCTAAAGAACAAAAGTCAGAACCCATGCTGGCTATGTGTGAGATGAACACGCCATAGCAAGACAGACAAAAGACTGGAAAAAAAATAAAATAAACAGGTTGGCATCAAATACCAGCTGTTGAAATGGCTGATCTCTGAGCCTTCGCATCAAAACAAAGATTAGCGCTTACAAATAATACCACATACACTTTGTATACATTTTTGAAATATACAATAAAATGATGGAAACGTTTGGCACAGTGATGACTGGTGATATTACAACGTATATATGAGAGAAAGTCAGAGCTGTTACTCTATATCCTGATGGGAAAACAATTCTCTAATGGAAACTAGACTAATGGAAAACAACATTGGATGAAACCACCATCAGCCGTACTAGAAAACAGAGGAACAATATCCTAATGGCAACAATCTAATGGGTGTCAGTAAGAACCATTAACAGGCATCATGATCGAATGGCCTTAATGGAGATGGAGACCATTAGAGGTTTTCCTGCTTTCTAATGCACGGTCCATTTGATGTGTTATTATAATGACGTTAGAGCAATGAGGCCAACAATATATTAGACAAGTGCTACATGAACATTTCACTGACATGTGATGTCAGTCCTGGTTGTAATATCTAGCATATATAACAGAGTCAGCAGTTGATCATGGACCTACAAGTATATCCACAAACATAACCTTCAAATTCAGTATACTCCCTGAGGCACGCACCACTGTCTCACTCACTCACTCACTCATTTGCCAAACTGCTTAATCCTACTGCAAGAGTCGCTGGGAGGCTGGAGTCTATCTCCTCCCACACTGGGCGAAGGCGGGGTACACCCTCAACAGCTCACCAGAACATCGCAAGGCAAAACACACAATCATTCACAGACACACCTAGGGGCAATCTGGAACAGCCTAGCCTAACTTGCATGTCCTTGAACTATGGGAGGAAACCGGAGTACCCAGAGAAAACCCACACAAGCACGGCGAGAACATGCAAACTCCACACAGAAATGCCCAAGCCTGGGACTCAAACCAAGGACCTTCTTGCTGTGAGGCAGATATGTTATCCACTATGCCACCATGCTGCCCAGCAACTGTCTTGACTGTGTAATTATGTATATAATGTACATCGGTACCTTATAGGTATTAAAGTATGAAATTATGTAATAGGTAACCCTGTCGTTTGGTATGTTAATGCATAAAAATTTCACTGAATATTATACACTGTGCCTGTGCTCATAACAATAAACTTGACATGTATATACTTGATTAGGCTGGTGGTCATCCACACCTACAGTCATGGCTTACATTAACCAAACATAGCATGCAAGCTTCTTGAATATGTTGCACCTCATGGCTCCATGTTCCCAGTTATGATCCTGACCCTTGTCTACCTCCAACCTCCCAAAATCATGGCAGTTGGATGGGATATTTCTGAATGCCCTAGAATGAGTGTGTGCATGGTGTCCTGAGATGAATCTTATCCAGGGAGTACTCCCACCTCACTGTCGTTCGTTCACACGCATTCCAGGGATATGCTCTGGGTCCATTACAACAGTTACTACATATAAATGTACTATTAGCGCCCCTGCTTCACAGTAAGAAGGTTCTGGGTTTGAGTCTTAGCCAACAGCTTTTCTGTGAGGAGTTCCTCTGGGTATTCTGTTTTCCTCCCACAGTCCAAAGACATGCACATTATGTCAAATGGCTACTCTAATTAGGGGGTTACTCTAAAGGGGGCAGCCATTGCCTAATGGTTAGAGAAGTGGCTTTGGAAAAGGTCGCTGGTTTGAATCCCGAACCAGCAGGAAAAATGGGTGGTGGCGGGGAGTAAGCTGCACCTTCCTTTCCTCCACATCCATGGCTGAAGTGCCCTTGAGCAAGGCACATACCCCTAATTGCTCTCTGGGAGCCGCAATTGCTCTCTTGTGGCAGCTCTCTGCACCGTGTGTGCGTGCTCACTGTTTACGTGTGTGTATGTGTGTGTGCGCTTACTTTGAATTGGTTAAAGTCAAAGTTTCCCTTGCGGAATTAATACAGTATAAAATTTTTTCAAATAAAATAAAATAAATTGCCCATAGAAGTGAATATGAGTGTGAACGTTCATCTCTGTATAAACCCTGAAATCAACTGTCGACCTGTTCAGGGTATACGTAATCCGCCTCTCACCCAACATCAGCTGGGATTGGCTCCAACTTCCCCCCCGCCCTGACGCATAAGAAGTACGAATAATAGACGGGCGGATTATGCAGGCTATATTATATTTTATTTATAGAATGTTCATTTGTATAAAATCACAAATTACATTTTGTCTCCAGCAGTTCATCAGTCTTGTCCACCATCTCAGCACATCTTAACTGTTTTTTTAATGTTACATATAATGATTTACTGCACAGCGCAAACTTGTAGGGTACAAACGTGACCTGTGCTCTAAATAAAAGTCATGATAATTGCTTAGATTTTCTTTCATTTAATAATGTATTAATTTGGCCATTCCGCTTAATCCTCCTAGGGCTGCAGGGAGGGTGAAGCAATCTCAGCCACTTCGGGCGGGGAAACACCCTGAACAGCTTGTCAGTCTATCATAAGGCCAATACACAATACACATTCACACTCACACTCACACTTAGGGGCAATTTGGAACAGCCATTTAGCTTTATGCGCATGCCCTTGGACTTTAAAAGGAAACCAGAGTTCCCGGAGGAAACCCAAGCAAGCATGGGGAAAAAAACCTGCAAATTTTAACCAGAAACACCTTGACCAAACCTGGGACTTGAATCCGGGACTTTCTTGCTGTGAGGTGGATGTGCTGACCACTACTCCACCGTGTCATCCTATCTCTCACTCTATCTTTCTTCCTTTCTTTCTTTTTATTTATCATTTAATGTGGCAGGGTGGCGTAGTGGTTAACATGTCCACCTCACAGCAAGAAGGTCGTGGGTTTGAGTCCTGGCCTTGGGCGTTTCTGTGTGGAGATAGAGAGGGCTAGGGCAACACGGTGGTGTAGCGGTTAATCACGTCCACCTCACAGCAAGAAGGTCGTGGGTTTGAGTCCTGGCCTTGGGCGTTTCTGTGTGGAGATAGAGAGGGCTAGG
>JBCNYH010000002.1:7602387-7624634 GCA_039654325.1 Tandanus tandanus | reverse complement strand
ATATATATGTGTGTATAACAATTTGGTAACTAATAAGTCATTAATCACAAATAAAGTCACCGCACCAAAACAAAAACGATAATAGATTGTATGTCTACAATTACATACAACATGGATTTCATACAGATGTAAACATTACAGTCTGTACCAAAGAGAAAGTAAGAGGAAGGCGCAAGTGTGAGAAAGTAAGGATTAGGAGTGTTTCTGTTCTTTTTGTGCACCGAGGAAATCAAATTTTGTGTATGTGTAATTACACTTCAGTATTACATCTAGTATATACAACGTAAGTATAATTGCTACTAAAGATACAGCACTCTAACTTTAACTATGGACCTCATGGCCAAATCTTTGAAGCTACCACACATAGTTTAATATCAAAATCCACTTAACTGCGAGCAAATCGGTGGATATCTTTCAGCCGATAAATATTCATGAAATTATCAGCCAGTCATGTGGCAGCAGTGCATAGAATTATGCAGATACAAGCCAAGAGCTTCAGTTCATGTTCACATCAGACACCAAAACATGATCTGAAAATATGATCAACAGTGACTGTGGAATAGTTGTTGGTGTCAGACCATCTGGCATCACACAATTCTTCAGATTGAAACACATTGATATCTCAGTTTGAGGACAACAGTGAGGCCTTCTATACACAGTAAATCAATAAATCAGGTACCATGATTTTAGATAGAAACTCTATGAAGTTAGGAAAGCCCTGCTTTCATATCCCAGCTTCAGATGTTTTCAGAAAACAAGCTGCCTTATGGAAGCACTTGTTAGGACATAAGTTAAAGGTAATTCATATCTAGACCATAAGAAAACTTATTGAAATACTGTAGTAATGTACACACTTACCAGAAAGGTCAAGTTTGATTTAGGCACATATGCACAGCATATGAATCTGGACCAAATAGGAAATATGGTTTGCTATAAAAGTGTCCCGGCTATATTTTTTGGCTGAGAAGAGCTCTTAGCAAGGCTGAGTTAATCGCCACCATGCTACCCGCTAAAATGTGGCATGGTGGATTATGTTGTTCCACTTCACAATTTCCTCTGGGATCAATAAAGTATTCAGATTTTCATACAGTATGTTTATCATCAGTAAAGCTTGTAGACACCTGACCATCACATTCATATGTAGTCCCTCCTCCAAACTGATGCCACAAACTTGACAGCATTCAGTTGAATAGGATGTCCCTGTAAGCTTCAGCATTACAATTTCTCTTCACCGGACCTAAGAAGCCCCAGAACATGGTCCAGTATTACAACGCTCCTGTGCACAAATCACGGTACATGAAGATATGGTTTGAGAAGGTTGGAGTGGAAAAACTCAAGATTCTTGCACAGAGCCCCGACCTCAACCCGACAACATCAGTGCCTTAATCACAAATGCTCTCAAAGCTAAATGATGACAAATCCTTACAGCCGCACTTCTAAATCTAATAGAAAGTGGTTATGTATATATATATAGCAGCAGAGGGGGGACTAAATCTACACTGGGATCCTCAAATTGCACATATGAGTGTGATGGAAAGGTGAAAAACTTTTTTTTCAGGCATTGATTTTGGAAGGGTGTCATAGTGGTGCGGTGGTTAACACGTCCGCCTCAAAGCAAGAAGGCCTAGGTTTGATTCCTGGGCTCGGGCGTTCCTGTGTGGAGTTTGCATGTTCTTGTGTGGGTTTCCTCCGGGTACTCCAGTTTCCTCCAAAAACAGTCCAAAACATGCACAGTAGGATAATTGGTTGTTCCAAATCGCTCCTTGGTGTGAGCGTGTGTGAGAATGGTTGTATGTGTGTTGGCCCTGCAATGGTCTGGTGAGCTGTTCAGTGTGTACTCTGCCCTCGCTCAGAGTCGGCTGAGATGGGCGCCAGCCTCCCAGTGACCCTAATTAGGATTAAGAAAATTATAACACATTTAGAGCAATTTTCATAGTTTAAACAGTCATGTTTCTGCCCTGGATTAACATCAAGAGACCCACAACATGAGAGCCTGTACTGGTGCATGAATGAATGTATGGTTATACAAGCCTTAAAAAAAAATCAAGTTGATGCATTAATAAATTCGTTCCACTATTAGTTGATTTATGATATAATCTGGTATATTTCACGTCCTTGAGAAGGTGAATACATCCCTCTGTATGGCCTGAATATGTATGACCATACTTCAGTTAGAAACACTTCATCATATTTATGGAGTTCAGGCTTTCCTCAGGTTTCTTGTGTGCACCAGAAAATGTCCCATAACAGCTGATACTTCCTTGTGAACACCAAATAGTTTCTATTTTATTTATATTTTTACACAGTATGTTTGACTGTAAATTTTTACAGAACCTGTGAGGCACTCATCATCATCTTGATGCCTCCCCAGCTCTATATCAGTTGAGTCTCTTTGAGCCGGCTGCTAGTGTAGTATCTGCTGCTCAGCTCCTCTTCCTCGGTGCACCTTAATTGTCATACAGAGGACAGCACCTCACCAGCCATCTCTCGCTCCTTCCTTTCAACATGCTCCACATCCAGCACTGTGAACGCTGGCTGCTTAATCATCAGCTGAGCTTGGTCACTTGAGATAGTGCCTGGTTCCATGCCTTGGTACTGAGCATCGGGAAAGGAGGTCCTAGAGATAATGCTGGCATAGTTTCTCTTTAGATCAGGGTCAGGACAGAACAGGTACTCATACAGGGCTGCTGCCAGGACACCTCCCATTAATGGACCCAACCAGTACACCTGTGAGAGGAAGCATGTGTAAGATATTCTTAGTCTTGCTTGATTTTCAGGGACAAAAATCAAGTTTGCACAGTTTGACTTTATCTATTAAATTTTGTCACATCTTGCTCTTGGCTCAGACTGCGATATATTCATTCATTCATTTTCTAAGCCGCTTCATCCTAATTAGGGTCACAGGGTGGCTGGCGCCCATGTCAGCTGACTCTGAGCGAGGGCGGGGTACACCCTGGACAGCTTGCCACGCCATTGCAGGGCAACACACACAAACCCACACAGGCACAGGGAGAACATGCAAACTCCACACAGAAATGCTGGAACCCGAGAATCGAACCCAGGCCTTCTTGATGTGAGGTGGACGTGCTAACCACTGAGATATATAATACTATAATATCTCAAAACATCACTAACACAACCCATAACTTTGAAGTTATCTGGCAATTACAGTATGTTTCTACCATTAGTATTTATGTACACAGTGATGGTGTGGTGGTTAGCACATGTGCCTCGCAGCAAGAAGGTCCTGGGTTCAATTCCTAGGCTTGGCGAAGGCTGTGTGTAGTTTGCATGTTCTCCCTGTGCTTGTGTGGGTTTTCTCTCATAGTCCAAAGACATGCAAATTATTTTAATAGGATGTCTGCCCCAGGTGTGAATGTGAATGGTTGTGTCTGAGTTGGCTCTGCGATGGTCTGGCGAGCTGATCATGGTATACTCCCCCTTCGCCTAGTGACGGCTGAGATAGGCTCCAGCGACCCTAGTAGAATTAAGCGGTTTGGCGAATGAATTAATGAACATTTTATCTTTTTAGACATCACACATCCTGAACTAGTATAAGTGTGATACAATTGTATGGCTAGAGGAAATACATTTTCAAAGAAAAAAAGTTCTTGAAACTAGCTTGTAAAGAATTGCTTTGTATTTCTTTGCCTTCTACCACAATCTTTTCTGAGGAAGTCCTTATCTCTGACCTTCACTGTCAAATAGATAGCCTCAAAATAGCAGCTTTCTGTTCAGCTTTACTTCTCTCCTGAGTGTAACACTCTGAGACAGAAGCTCAGGACACCACACACACACCCACACACACCCACACACACATATGAATGGCTCAGATCTTTACGTAACAGTAAGTGTCCTCAAAATGTCTGTGCAATAAATCTACCCCAGTCCAACCTTTACTATAATCACACAGGAAAACCTTCTGCTACACACAGAGTGTGTATTGTTTAAGAAGTGAGGCTTCTTAAAGGTTGTGCCTTTTGTTGTTAAGTCATTGTGAAAAAATCTAGTAGGTCATTCAGTAGCATTGTGAGAAAATGATGAAAAAACCCTCAAAAGACTGCTGAAAACTTGTTGACTAATGAGGTTTTACCAGAACAAAATCTCTGCGAATTTACATTTTAAAATTTACATGAAGAGTTTGTTTTCAAAAACAGATAAGTCCAATTATTTTAATTATGAGAAAACAACTTTTTCAGTAGCTTTATTTTAAAGGTACTGGAAAAAGTTGTTTTTAAAAGATAATGGAAAAAGCTTTTTGGTAAGCTACTAACCATTCAACTAACTAGTTTTTCTTCTAATTAAAACAATTGGACTTATCTGTTTTCGAAATCAAACTCTTCATATATGCATTATAGGCTGTTCAAAAATCTAGTAACTCTATTTACCACATATTCTCCAAATTTTGGATTTACAAGGTTTTTTATAGAACACTCATGGGTTGACAGATAAAAGGTATGAAATACAAACATGTGACACACCCAGTGGTTTTCCCAGTGTCCTGTGATGACTGCAGGACCAAATGAGCGAGCAGGGTTCATACTGGCACCGGTGTAGGGGATCTGTTAGGAAGCACACACATTCAAACAAATAATTAAAAGGGGGTCATCAATTTGGTGATATTTGAACTAAACAGCCATACAAATACATGCCGTCCTTCAAGCTCTGCCCCCAAATTCATGACCATACTAATGCATCCTGTTGCTGATTGGCTGGAATAGTATTGTGTGGCCTGCATCAAGCCTTTTTTCTTGTTTCCCATCCACAGATCAAGGACAGTGTAGAGACTCCAGTGAAACCAGTGTGTGAAACCATATATAGGGACATTGGCAAGCAGATGAAGGATGTTTTTGGTTTTAATGAATGTGGTTTTGTCACATTACAGCCACGCATGGAATATTTCATGGAGGCTCTTATTTACTTGTGGGTTCATTTACAATCATTAGTTCACATGAAATTTGCTTCAAAATTCATTTGTTACTTGTAAAGTTGATTGCAGCAGTGAGCCCATCATAGTAATTATGCAAATGCATCTGTTTGTTGTAAATAAAGTTTGTGATTTTGAACAGGGGGTGACGACACTGTACCTGGTAAAGTATAGTCCATTTAATTTTGCTATGCCTGCATATGAAGAGCAAAATGAGGACACCTTTCATCCTTAGCAGCATATCAGGTGCGGCAAGAACATAGCATATACCCCTGGGACTTAAATATGAAACACTTAGCAGCATAGCTAGGTTACAAGTCTCCATGGAGGGCTGCTTTGAGACATGAAAAACACCTGCCATGCTTAGACACTGAAAAAGCCATGTAGGCTGAAGAGCTAAGCAACTCTGACCATCCACACACACACACACACACACACACACACACACACACACACACACACACACACACACACACACACACACACACACTCTAATTGTGTTAGAAAGCTACTCACGGCAAACAGGTGGCCGATGCACACTGACAGACCAATAGCCAGCGCTGTTGATCCCTTCAGGTCAGTGCGATTTGGGTCACAGGTGGCAAAGATGGTGAAGACAAGTTCAAAGGTGATGAAGAGTTCAACTACCAGGGCATGACCAGCAGAGATGTGAGCGTTGACCTAAAAGTGGGGTAGTACTTTTTTTAATGAAAAACATTTGAGCTCAGATGAACATATAATATTCCTTTTTGTGTACTGGGCACAGATCTGCATCAGAAATCTGTGTTTCTGTTTGTATTTTTTAGTTGAATCCTTGCCTTCACGTGTAATGTGGGTAATGTTACAATGGGATCGCATGGAGAATTTTCCAAATACAGAAGTGTGTCAGCTTTGTGAGAGATTTTCATTATACTGTTAAACATTTTAAACTAGTAAGTTTAAGTTATTTCATTGCCACATAACGTTGTTATGTGTTGTTAAAACAACAACAACAACACAAAATGGGTATTCCTTCCTTTTACTGTCTCCTAACTGAATAGTCTAAGTCTATTAGTCTAGTCTATAGTGTAAATTACGTTTATTCTGTAATAACCACAAGTAATAAGTAGGTAAATATAGAGAAAGTAAAATACCAGAAAAAAGTTTTTCTTAGCTTTTTTCAGCTGCAGCTTCTCTGTTTTTACCTATTACCTAAGATAATTACCCTACAATTAACAATTATGCACCTAAGGAGAGGTAGATGTCCAAGATGGAGACAGAACATTGAGGAGACTATTTCATTCAGTGACATCCATCGAGGTGAATAATTGGTTTCGTATATATTACATGGGAACAGAAGCAAAAGAGCATCATAAAAAGCAAACTAAAACAAAATTTTCATAGTTACTTCTGCACACTCCAAGCAGAGCTAAGCATAGTGTAGCTAAAGACTACAAGGAAAAACAAATTAAGCAAACTAAAACAAGATTTTTATGGTTTATTTTTCCATTTCAAAGCATAATAATGAAGACACTGCCTACCCCAAGTCACCGTGACAAACTGTAAGTGTACATTATGTAGATACAAAGATTATCCACTCAAAATTATGTTTTTTTACTGCCCAGATTACGGACCAATCAGATCATGCTACTCCATGTCCTATGTACTAATTTACAATGTATTTACCAGAGAAATAAACTTACTAAACAGGGGATTGATCCAGTCATTAATTGTAGTCATTTCCAATGACATTTGATAATTATACCTAGGAGGACCTTTTTTCCACTTTATCGACGGCCCCAATAAATGTTCTTACACCGTAATTCCATGTTTTGTTATTTTTACTAAATACAACACAGTCTTTATTATATGATAAAATGGAGAAAGAGGGAATGTAAAACCTCCAAATTCAGCACTTCGTATCATGCATCTCCTATACACAGTATGATCATGTTATCTAACTGACCGTGGTGACCCCCAGGTTCCCTCTCACAGCTGAAGGTGTCACACCATACAGGATAGCTGCTCCCACTATTGCCCCGAGACACTGTGCTCCCACATAGAACATGCCTTTTGCCAGGCTCAGCTTGCGGGTGGCCACCATGGCCACTGTGACTGCCGGGTTGATGTGGGCGCCACTGATTTGGCTGAAGCACTGGACAAGTGTTGCTATGGACAAGCCGAAACACAGAGAGATGAGAACGAGGTCAGGAGGAGTAGTGCTGTCCTTTGCGGTCGCAGCCCAGTTGATCGTGGACCCCAGACTGAGCAGCACAAAGATCAACATGGCCAAAAACTCTCCAGACACTGCTCGCCAAAAACCCTTTGTCCACACGCCTTTAAAGGCAGCCATAACTTGGTCAAACGTGCAGGGACACGGGGGCACACACCTCCTAAATGGAGAGAGACAGGAGAGGAACAATAAACAGATTACTTCAATAAACTATTATTCAATAGGCTATTTATATCATGCTTTTAATATACTATTACATTACTATTTTTTTCACACCTTTATACAGTATCTCTGCGATTCAAAAAAGTGTGGAGCTCCACAGTTTATGAGCATGCTTGGAGCAAGATTGAGGTATAAAAAAGAGGCAGGGGGAATCCAAGAGACGGAACTTGAAGGGATCGTTTTTCCAAATTCAACAAGATCCCATACGATGGCACACCAAGGTCTGTTATGTTCTGTTATGAAGAGTAGTGCAGATGAATTTAATAGCACTGGCCATATGAGGATGTCATTTTGGGCTTTTGGGAAGCACTGATCAACATTTTTTTTTTTTTTATAGTCCAAACAATTAATCAATTAATGTATTTAATATTCATCATTTATTAATTTTCTGAATCACTAAATACTAATTAGGGTTGTGGGGAGGCTGGCGCCCATCTCAGCCGACTGGGGGAGGGCAGAGTACACCCTGGACAGCTCGCCAGGCCATCGCAGGGCAGAAACACACTGACGGCAACTCAATGGCCTACTCTTTACGAAAGTCAGCAATGGTTCTTTTACATGCCTCTCACCACAGACAGTGGTCACCACAGACTTTGATAACCCAGTTAGCTGCACTGGGGGTTTATTTAATATATATAAATTAAATACATTTGAAGTTATGTTACATTTGAAGACCAATGGGATTAAATATACTCGGAAAGAGACAATATTGCTTTGGGAATTTTATTGTGTGGCATGAAGTTATTCTGTTGTTATTACCTTTCATGTGAACTACGCGTAAGGTACTGTGATGTGCTGATTTTTGTTCGGCAGAAAATTGTCTGTGTATTTGTCTGTCCGTTGTCCGCAAGTGCGTGCTTGGTCCTTGTAAGTTATTACCTTTTGTGTGAGCTATATATTCATGTTATTATTACTAGACATATATTGTTCATGTTATTATTACTAGACATTTGAGAGCTTACGGAAATTGTACTAAAGTAAATTAATATTACGATAGTCGTTACATTTACATAGACAGGATCTTTCCAGTAGGTCTAACCCCGAGATCTAATTAGATAATTAGAAGTTCAACTTCGTCTTCAAGTTTGACGAAGCATGCGTAGGTCTGAGTACCCATAACACGCAAAAGGTCAGTGAACGCGTGTGTTCACTCCACCAGTCATTATTGCTTGTTATGAGAAATATGATAGATGCTTTATATCTATAATTATACTCTGGGTTTTAAAACATATTGGTAAATAAGTTTGTTTTAATACCTGCTCCAAGAAATCAAGTTATCAAATCTTTATTTAATTATTTCTTTTTATTGAAAATACTGCATAAAATGCACATGATGCATGTTCAATGTTTCAGTAAATACAATAAATAAAATAAATATAAAGAAATCACAAAACTGAGTTTTTTGAGAAAACTGAGCCAGTTGAGATTGGAAGAGGTGTCATTTCATCTGTGTTTGGTATTTATTTATTTATTGTTTTATTTTTGTAATGGTCTGAATGACAACCTGTGATGTTGTTACTTATGGCATTAAAAGTTGAGCAAAAATAACCAAAAACATGACATTTCCAAAAATTCACTAATGCTTACTTTTATTTTAATGATTAATAAGTTAATTAATACAGTATTTACTTACCAAACATTGTAATGCTTTGCAGAGCACTGAGGAAAAAACCTTGCAGGGAAGGTTATAATGAACATATGCACTTAATACTGGAGACCAGTAACACAGAAGCACGCTATCGGCATGGGATACTTGTTGATGGAAAATACAACAGGACTTACCAAAAACGACCACAAATTTTGTTTCGGTCAGCAAACTCTTCTGTCATCCCTTGGTGAGCAGCATTATCTTCATGAGAAAATGTAGAAATACAACTCGTTAATTCAACGATTCCTGGTGATCATTTATGAAAACTGATGTGACCAGCATTGCGCTTGCTCCTCACAGTGGCGTGCACTTCCCCTGTGTGTATACTTGTGTGTGCTCACTTTGTGTTTGTGTCTGTGTGTATGTGTGTGTGTGTGTGTGTGTGTGTGTGTGTGTGTGTGTGTGTGTGTGTCTGTGTGTGTGCTTTTTAAGAATCTTCATGCACTTTTTTTCATGCAGTGTCATTGCGGTTGTGGGTAGAATTACAAGCACAACTATAGAGATGAAGGGGTATTTGATTATTGTCATTTTTAATGATTGCACCAAACTTTCCAATGAAATGCCTCTCCAGGGAATAGCAGCCCTCTACTGAGAGCCCCAGTGTCATTGGTGAGAAAAATATTATTGCACGAGTTACCAAGGCATGGGAACGAGATAATTAAATCTTAGCTGCAAGTGAGTAATCTGTAATCAGGGATCTGCTGTTTTCTGACAGCACCGCACTGCTACACATAAAGCACGGAGAAATCTGACTGCATTTAATTTTATTTTAATCATGGAATGAGTGGCACAGTGGTGTAATGGTTAGCACACCTGCCTCACAGAAGTAAGCTGCTGGGTTCGAGCTTGGCGAGGGTGTTTCTGTGTGGAATTTGTTGTTGTTGATGTTCTTCCCGTGTTTACGCGAGTTTCATCTGGGTACTCTGGTTTCCTCCCACAGTCCAGTGCAAAGACAAGCACATTAGGCCAATTGGCTGTTACAAATTGCCCCTTGGTGTGAGTGTAAGTGTGAATGGTTATGCATTTGTGTTTGCAATGAATTGGTGAGCTGTTCAGGGTGTACCCTGCCTTCACCCAGAGTCCGCTAAGATTCCAGCCCTCTGCGACCCTAGTAGGAATAAGCAGTTTGGCAAATGAATGAATGAATTAATTAACGAGATGTTTATGATTTATACTTTCATAATAAGCGGGACAATTATGATGCCACCTGCTCAAATTGACATTGACAATCTGTGAGTGTTTTTACCTCTTAAGAGCCCACTGTCATCATCCTGGGGGGGGGGACATCATATTTCCTCCCAATTATATTGTGTATATGTCCTTGCAAGATCCTCATATGAGTGCCAATGGGTATTACTCCTTTGTGAAATTTCTTCCTGTTTGAAGACTTTGATCTTGGGATTTGAAACCTAAAGGTCACTGGTTCGAATTCCCGAACCAGCAGAAAAAATGTGTGGCGGTGGCGGAGTGAGCTGCACCTTACCTTCCTCCACCAACATGGCTGAAGTGCCCTTGAGCAAGGCACCTAACCCCCAACTGCTCTCTGGACGTCGCAGTGTGTGGCAGCCCACTGCACCAAGTGTGTGCGTGCTCACTGTGTATGAGCTGAGCCAAAAATTCCCTTGTGGGATTAGTACAGTATATTAAAATCAAAAATCAAATCAGGTTTAGTAGTAATTTGGTGGTAAGATACAGAAGCGGTGTGGAGAAAAGTCAAAAAGAAAAAGACATGTGACACTGGGGGTCTGGCTGTTAGAAGACTATAGCATTTTCCACTCAAGATAATGTTTTTTAATCCCCTGATAGTGGACCAATCAGACTGTGCCGTTCCTGTGTAGTAATTTCTAAAATAATTTATCGGTGAACTCCCTGTGTGTGTTCATGTGCGAACCAGGATGCATTTATAATCTTTTATATATCGTCAGTTGTCTACACATGCACATAGCAGCTCCATGCAGTGCTTGCTGTATAATTTCTGTATTTGTTCCATAAATCACAAACACTCGAAAAACTTTAACTAATCAGCATGTGTTTGGGGCCTGATACTATTATGTTCTCATTACCAGGAGGCTTGCAAACAAGTCTCACTTTGTGTGTGCAGGCAAATCTGAATCTTCACGCAGGCATAAGCAATCTGAATATTTGTTCTAATGAACTTGTTTCCCTGCAGTGTTCTCACAGTTCTCTTTGCAAAAGAGACACACATTATCTTCTAACTTCTCTGTTTTTATCACAATACAAAAGATCTGAACACCCTTTCAACTTATTATCTACAGTCCTGGAATGCGGGAAAAAAAACGTTATGTAACCATTATATAAAAACAGTCTTATTCTCTTGGGTAACGTGGCTGGATGTCTACAGCGTGTTGATATGTGGGTCAAAGAGAGAGAGAGTTTGCAAAACAGAACAAAGTAATAATCCTAATGATAGGCCACAGAAATTAATTGATGTGAACTTTTATTCTGCAGGACAATTTTCAAGCTCTGGTTTCTATCTCTGTGGCAGTTCACATGCAGAATTATTTGATACCCTTAAATGCACTGAAATCTTATCTGGGATATATCCCTACCTTGCGGTCAATTCTACTCTAAATTCACATTGACTTGGATAACACAATTATTAAAACTAGATGGATGAATAATGCATTTCTGTAAGTTGAGCAGCGTTTTGATGCTTTTGACCCACATAAATTGAATTAAATGTTTCATTACACTAATAATCATGCTATTTGGAAAGCATCGTATTTCTTTAGCATGGTAGACTCAGTAATAGAGAAAATGACACTGTAATGAACCAGTGCCTACAGTTATAATAAAATACTTTTTTTGAAGGAATTCCGTAGGAACAGCATCTGGTTTTAGACGTAAAAGCTTGGGCTTCGTGCCAGTAGTTCTGCCTGGAGGTCACACCAATAGCAGGTCAGCTTGAAGTGATCTGTGCAGACTACTGAATTGCATTGGAAATTAAACATTTTCAGAGTATGGCCTGTGCCGATGTTATGCAGTCAATGCTTTGGTAACTCTGCATATACTTTGCACTCCACCATTTTCCTGGCAACACAGCTTAGCACTGGCCTATAATGTGTTATCTTAGTCTGGTGTCTGCTGCATGGGGTCAGTAACCAGTCCATCGCAGCCTAGCCAATAGGACAAAAAACAAATTTGCGTCACTACAAGGGCTGGAACAGCCAATGAAAAGGCAACATGTCGCTGCACATGCCTAGTAGTAGTAGCGTGGTACACTCACGCGTACTGGGGCAAGGACTGACGCTGCCTGAAGAAACCGCTGATGTCATGATTGTTTTAAACAGCTAGTAATACAAATTCACCACAGGTACCCTTTAAATTGACTTATTTTTACATTCTGACTGGATGTTAGACAGAAGAAGTTTTCTGTTGTATGACAGCACCAGCATCTCAGAGCACATGATACTCGCCATACTAAATACTAACTTCCCAATGTGTGTGACCTGGAAGTGTCCTGGCTCAGCTGGCATATGGCGTCTTTCCAAGTCACTAAAAGTACAGTCATAAAGTCTTGCCACTGTATAATTGACTCTGGCCACGGATAGCGCATGGCACCTCTGGGAATTAAACCTGGCATCTAACACAGCTAAGACCTCATGTCTCGGCACTGTAGAAGTACTGCCTCAATAACCTGGGGCAAAATGATATCTGCCTAGTCTAAAGAAGCTGACATGCATTTATGGATACACACACATGCGCTGGTCAAGAAAGTTTATATGTCCATTTTTTTTTTAGTAAACTGTTCCAAGCTTCTGGTTTGCACAAAGCACCTACATAAATTCCTGCTATACTTGGATAGATCAGTGTTTGTGCATGTTTATATAACCACACACACACAGCTTTGTTGTCACTGTGTGACAACAAAGCAGTGACAGCAGTCAGCGGTTTCCCACTGGTTTCCATTCCGTTATACATAAAGTAATCCATTCATTCATGCATTAATTTTCTGAACCGCTTAATCCTAATTAGGCTCATAGGGAGGCTGGTGCCCATCTCAGCTGGCTGATCATTCATTCATTCACACATACACACATACTTTATTTTATTTTATTGCTGCCCATGATCATGAAAATCAGCTATACGTAATGGCCAGTGAGCCTCAACTCTGAACAACTGATCAACCATCAAAGTCATGTTCCATGCCTATCCACTTAGGAGCTCAGCCACAACCACATGCTTTGAGCATACTGTAAACCTTTGAGTATATAATTAAAAATATATATTATATCGGCCAGTGGTGGCCTGGTGGTAGGGTGCTGGATTACTGATCCCAAGGTCGGGGGGTTCAAGCCCCGCTATCAACGGGTTCTCACTGCTGTCCCCCCAGTGCAGCTAACTGGGTTATCAGATGTCTCTCACTGTCACTGTAAAAGAATTTTAAAAACCATTGCTGATTTTCATCAAGAGTAGGATTCTCTCGTGTTTCTGCCCTGCGATGGCCTGGCGAGCTGTCCAGGGTGTACTCTCCTCGCCCAGAGTCGGCTGAGATGGGCTGAGATTAGCCTCCCCTAATTAGGATTAATAATTAGAAATGAAAATAAATCAAAAAATGAATGATGAAGAGGAATCATCTGAAACACAACTTCGAAAAAACTTCAAAGATATACCTGAAAAAAATTCCTTTCTGCTTGACATTTAAGTCACCCTCACAGTCCAAACACACAAACATACCCATTCACACTCACACCTAGGGGTAATTTGGAACAGCCATTTAGTCTAATGCACATGCCTTTAGACTGTGGGAGGAAACCGGAGTACCTGGAGAAATCCCATGCAAGCACAGAAAGAAACCCACACAGAATTGCCTGAGCCTGGGACTCGAACCCAGGACCTTCATGCTCTGAGGTGGATGTGCTTGGCTAAAAATCCTGATTGGTTTATGGACAATATTCTGATCATATCAACCACGCATACCAATCCTAGAGATTTCTTTTTCTGACATGAAAAGAATACACAATACACAAAGAGTCTACATTTATTATTTCTAGTTGTGGTAGTCGGTGAAACCTTTGCTTTATGCCATCTGCAGTGCATTCAGAATGCTGCTGCTCACTTGGCTCACAAAAAGTTTTCTGCTGAGGTCGTTCCACTGGCACAAGAAGCAAATTCAAATCACGAGTCTTTGTATTCCAGGCATCAACAGGTTCCTCACTATGTTATCCAGGCACTCTGGTTCAGAAACACACACTGCACACCAGCTAAGGTCTTCAACTTCAAGGTACTAGGTGTGTCCTTATCTGAGGCCTAAAGGTGTTTGCAGTGCAAGATCTCCCTGCTTCTGCCTCATAGCTCCTCATTGGTCCACACGTTCTCATCTCCTCTCAGCCCAATATCTCAATTCCTTTCACAGAGGTCCAAAGGCCATCATCTTTATTCATTATCTGATAGTATCTTTCTTCCTGTACTTTACATTGCAGTAATGACCCTTTTGTGCATCTTTTTACCGTTTGTGTTATCGTGTGCACTATTTGCACACTTAGAGTCCCATCACAGTCAGATGTAGACCATGAAGACTGCTTTACATCCTGAAACACAGCAGGGATGTAGTTAAATTGGAGAATTGTGCAGTTTTAAAGTTCATACCATGTCTTTACTACGTCCATGCCAGGTTCTCACTGTGTCGAACACGTTTCCACTACTTTCTTACCATGTGAATGATCATATACACACCACGTCCAGTGCATTCTTACGCTGTTGTTACTACGACCAATCAGATGGCACCACACGCTTATCATGTTCTCACTGCACCTGTCAGATCCTGATAAATACCGCTCTACATGCTATGCTTTTCCTTAATTCTACAAGATTTCTTGTGTCCATGTCATGCTTGCGCTATATCAGTGAAGTCCCAACTAATTTTTACTTACTTTGTCATTGCTGTCAAAAATACACCTTTATTAAATTCCTACTGTGTCCTTATTTGACTTTTTTTTCTCTACTTTTCCAAAGTTCGACCACATCTTCCATGTCCATGGAGACCATACCACAATCTTATCATTTTCTCCTTTATCCCTACCATGTTGTACTCATTTTTACTGTGTCTACTTCATTTTTAACAGATGTAGTGGGAACGTGGCTGTGTGTGTGTGATGGGGTTTAGATTTGAATTTCTCATTCATTATTTATTGGCATTTGTATTATTTATGCGCTTAGGTTTATGCACTTATTTATCATTTAGACCACTCAAGCACTTATAGAAACCATCATTAGTCTCTTTTCGTTACCTACTGAAGCCTGAAATCTGTATAGATTTATTATAGAATATAATAAAAGCAAACTATAAGTTATAGAAAGGTGAAAAACATGCATTGTACATTTCTCACACTCACTCATTTGCTGAACTGCTTAATCTTATTTGAGTTGTGGGGAGGCTGGAGCCTCTCTGGCCGGTACTGGGCAAAGGCAGGGTACACCCTGATAGGCCTCACAGGGACAACACACACAGCCATTCAACACTCACACCTAGGGCCAATTTGGAGCAGCCAATTAGCCTAATGTGCATGTTTCTGGACTGCGGAAGGAAACCGGAGTACCCAGAGGAAACCCATACACGCATGAGGAAAACATGCAGACTCCACATAAAAATGCCTGAGCCTGGGACTCGAACCCAAGACTTTCTTTCTGTGAGCTTATCACTACACCACCGTGCTGCCCCATTGTACATTTTAAAAGGAATTAAATCGAACACAACTGTACAGACTTTACAGTCTAGTCAGTAAGCAGAATATATCTAAACTGAAGCAGTTGTCAACAATCAGTCTGTAATTATTTTAATCACGATTTACAACTTAATCTACTAAGATAATTATAGCATTATAGTCAGGACAAGATGAAGTCTCTGTATTTACAGTGATGGAGAAAGTGCCACAGGGGGGCAGCATAACTAATGAATGAATTTGTTTAGCTTAATAAAATAATTATAAGGTTGACTTCTTGGTGGCAGCTCTCTTCTGCTTCTGAGGTTTGAGAATAAGCCTCCATCTGTTTCGGGTACCAGACTGGAATCTGTAAATGATTTTACATGAGTGAAAGACATTTCTTCCTGAGAGCACAAAGTTTAATGGATAGGCAACTATCCAAAACAGCAGGCAAACTTATGGTCAGAAGGAGACAGGCAATGGTCAGAGATATCCAAGAAGTCAAACAGAGTAAACAGGTCAAACAAACTACTAAGCAACAGATTTACAAATGCCGGAAAGGCACAGGAGAAAATTCTCCTTCTGGCAATGCTACTGAGGAAATGCTGGGCTTAAATAGACAGACTAGTGTTGCAGACAACGAGACAGGGGAGTACAATAATGAGGATGTGGAAAGCCAAAGTGGACAATAAAAACTAAAGCATATGATACCAGAGAACAAAAAAACTAACTAGCTGAAGTACTAACAGTAACCCCCCTCTTACAAACGCCTCCTGGTGTCTTAACTGGGGGAGTGGGGGTCAGAAAGTCCCTGACAAGTCCATAATCCAGAATGTCCTGATCAGGAACCCAACACCTCTCCTCCAGACCATAACTCTCCCAGTCCACCAAGAACTGTTGACAGCTGCCCCGGTGACCGTGGAGGGGAGGGGGCTTGGGAACTGGGCAGAGCTGGTTACTGCAGAAAAGTTTGATCCTAGAAACGTGGAAGGTGGGGTGGATGCGGTGGAGGGTTGAGGGAGCTTAAGCCACACAGCAGCAGGGCCCACAACCTTCACAATTGGGTATGGACCAATAAAACAGGGAGCCAGTTTCCAGACGTCCACATTGAGGGGCAGACACGCTGACCCGGATGATAGGGAGGTGCCTTAGAACGAAGTCGATCTGCCTGACACTTCATCCTGGCTGAAGAATGCCGCAGAGCCATCCGTGTCCTCTTCCAGGTCTGACAATAGACGAACAAAGGCCCCAGCAGATGGTATGCTGACCTCCTCTACACCAGGAAACAGCGGGGGCTGGTATCCTAGACAACACTCGAAGGGAGACAGGCCTGTGGAGGCAGAAGAGAGGGAGTTAGAGTATTCTACCCAGGGCAGCTGATGACTCCAGAAAGAGGGCCTTTCTGAAACCATGCACTGCAAGGTCGTCTACAGGTGTTGATTAGCCCTCTGGCCATTGCTTTGTGGGTGGCCATTGTGTTGTGGGTGGAATCCTGAGGATAAACTGACAGAGGCACCGATGTGTGTATAGAAGGCTCTCCAGAACTGTGACATGAACTGTGGCCCCTCTATCAGAAACCACGTCCACAGGTAAACCATGATCCTTGAATACATGATCCACCATCAAGTCGGCAGGCTCCTTGGCAGAGGGGAGTTTGGGTAGAGGAATGAGGTGCACAGACTTAGAAAAGCGATCAACAATAGTGAGTATAGTGGTGTTACCATCTGACAGAGGACGGCCAGTAACAAAGTCCAAGGCAATGTGGGACCAGGGTCTCAGGGTATAGGCAGAGGCTAGTGAGGAAATGTTGGGCTTAAATAGACAGAGTAGTGTTGCAGGCAACGAGGCACAGGTGAGCACAATAATGAGGATGTGGAAAGCCAAAGAGGACAATCAAAACAAAAAGCACATGATATCAGAAAACAAAAAAGTAACTAGCTGAAGTACTAACACACTCTGTCTCTCTGCTATCTGGATCATTCCAGGAAATTAAGGAGAGAATGTACAAAATGGCTGAAATGGATCAGCTGAATGTTACAGAGAGATTCTTCATCTTTCATCACCATGTACATCATCATCATCATCATCATCAAAAAAAGAAATTCTATTTAAAACATCTCTTAAGCACCTCTTAAGCAGAGCTCCTTCTATACTGCCTTTAAGAAGAACCTTCGTTATGCAAGCTTTCTTTGTGTACACTAAACCAAAGAAAGTCAGAATGAGCCATGTTGCTGTATGTTCTTACATAGTGAACCAGCGTTGAGGAACCAGAGGTGTGATGTGTAACACTGTGGGGCTTTGGCATCTAATGTGACATATAACATATGCATTCGAAATGCATATACCCCGAGCTCACTGGTATTGCTTTCAAAACAAGAATAACAGGAGACCGGAGAAGTGTTGAGCTCCTTTTGTTTGTTGGATTAACAGCAAATAGTTTCGTCAGAGATTTTTAAACGTAGCAAGTTTACACACAACACCAACAAAACATCACACCCCTGTCGCTTTTACACAGACATGGATTCTGTTTGTGACTAATACAACTACTGCCTCAGAGGAAGACAAGAATAATTCCCATTTGATGTTTTATACAAAGCAATCAAGTGGAATAATGGGGCACCATTCCCATCTTGGACAGATTGAGGAAAAGGGGATATTGGCAACCAAAAGTAATCAAATGCAACCAAAAGTGTGTCGATTGTGTCTTGATAAAGATCAAATGTCCTCATGAGGATAAAAACATCCCACATTAAAACTACTAGATTTGATTTAGTTTGAGATTTGATTACAGGTGATCACTCTAGAGTTGCGATAGAAAAGTGACTTGACATGAATGGCAATATGTGGCTGTCGTTTTTCATTCTCAAAATGTTATCAAATTCGTCTTGTAATATTCGCGGCATCACATTCGGTCGCTTGGTTCGTGAACACTTCGCAAAAAATTTCAAACATGGCTCTGATGTGGAGTAGTCTCAAACTCTTCTCCAACAGTCCGCACATGTCACGAGAAGGTCACAAAGTTGTTGTTTTTCTTTCGCAAGGAAAAGCGACAAGTTGGAGACTTCCACACGGAAAGGTTGAGAAAAGTTTGAGAGGTGCTGTCATCTGCTTTATTCCATGTATTTTGTCATCATTCGTATTTTATTCGCATTTTGTCCATGCTAATAACACGCAAATAAAAAGCGAATGTTTTGAGAACATAAAGCGAACAAAGTGCACCTTTTTTACGACCGGAGATTCGCAAGCCGAAAGCAAATTACTTGCAAATCAATTGCTAAAATTCTCACGTGACCTTCTTGTGACTTTCTTACGATATACGTATTTACGCCGCAAAATATTTGCTTGAATGTGGAGACGCAAAAGATCTTGACGCGAATTTAAAATTTTCAGTTGCTTGCAATCAGTTGCTTTTCTATTGTGATCACCCCCTTAGACTTGGGTGTATCTTAGAATTCATTAACTACATTATTCATTGCATTAATGAAAAGTTTGCACAAGATAATGTGTATGTTTATAGGCAGGGATATTTCAGCAGTTAAAGTTTTAAGGTTCCACACTAATAACTGGACGGGTGTGACTAACAGGGATTCATATCATTTCAGCTTCCAGACCTCTTTATGCTAGGGTCACAAGGAATCAGGAGCTCATCCCAGCCAGAACAAAGGCGGGATACACCCTGAACAGCTTGCCAGACCATCACAGGGCTCACACTTACATTCACACTAAGGGGTAATTGAGAAGTTCCAATTAGCCTAATGTGAATGTATTTGGAGTGTGGGAAGAAACCGGAGTATCCGACGGAAACCAACGCAAGTACGCGGAGAACATGTAAACTTCACACAGAAACGTCCTCACCGGGCATAGGGCTCAAACCCAGGACCTTCTTTCTGTGAAGGAGATCTGCTAACCACGACGCCACTCCTAACAACACCCCTAACTTTTCATTCCTTCATTTGCCGAACTGCTTTATCTTACTAGGGTGACGGGGAGGCTGGAGCCTATCTCAGCCAACTCTGGGCGAAGCCAAAGCAGCTCTTCAGTCCATCACAGGGACAACATTCGCACTCACTCCTAAGGGCAATTTGGAACAGCTAATTAACCTAATGCGCATGTCTTTGGACTGTATGACTTCACACAGTAAGGCCCTCACTGAGCCCAGGACTCGACCCCAGGAGCTTCCTGATGTGAGACAGATGTGCTTACTTCTATGCCTCTGTGCCACCCAACAGTGATTCAATTCTGCCATATATAAGTGCACTGCTGAGCTTTGAATATGGCGACTAATGCTTTGAAATGTCATGAAGTGTTATTTTCATGTTTTCCCTCATGTTCCTGCTTTGATCTGGAAATATCTTGTTGGTCAGCTCAGTAGCAAGTAACGAATCACTTGCAGCAAAATCCCATCACGACTGAACTGCTATCACCCTGGAGAAGCCCCACATTAGCAATGATTCTTCAGTTTATTGCTACACTGACTAGAACATTCAGGTTTCTCTTTTATATCATTCCATGGGTTTGATCTTTCCTCTCCATGGAGGACACTCAGGTAGTCACTTGTCATTTGAAGGCGGGACTAAGATTCTCGCCCCTGCATCGTCTCCTGCGTTCAGTCAGACCCCTGCAACTGACTCCTGCATTACTTGTTTTCAGGTTCCCTCAAGGTCTTTCATTACACCCTGTTTCTGCTTTCCCTCTGTCCTCTGAGTCAGTTCTTTGGCATTTCTTTCTCCCCTAAAAGACTGTAGGCTGATCTGTGTACTCATATATGGAAAAGAAGACAGTGTGGATAGGGATTAATAAAAGACCAAACTGAAAGAACTGTGACTTAAAACAAATAAATCCAACCAATCAACCAACTAACCAAATATATTCAATAAAATATTGTCTGACTCCCACTGTCTTCATTTTGTACAGAAATAGTAGAAAAGTACAAGAAAGTAGGTTTTGTATCTTTTAATTCTATCAGTCATCCCTGAAACTGATATGCAGGAGGATTCATGCACTAATTGCTTGTTATTAATAAAGTACTTTAAATGTGCTCATCTTAACGCAGGTATCTTATACTTTCAGAAGTAATTATATGAGTCAACCAGCAGGGGGCAGCAGTACACTTTGGAAGAGAGCGAGTGACAGAGAGAGAGAGAGAGAGAGAGAGAGAGAGAGAGAGAGAGAGAGAGAGAGAGAGAGAGAGAGAAAGCTTTATGTCTGTGTGAACGCCAGTTGTCCCCACACACACGTTTTTCTCTCTCTATCTCTCTCTCTCTATCTATCTATCTATCTATCTATCTATCTATCTATCTATCTATCTAATCATTATTATTATTTCTTTTTTTAACAAAAAAGTTGCAGTAAAATATAGATGCATGCACAATATTAACTGTGGCATTCAGATTTATCAGTGAAAGGTCCTAAAGAGAACAGTAAAAAAACAAGGTGTGTGTGTGCGTGTGTGTGAGAGTGAGAGAGAGTGTGTGTATGTGTCTGAAAGAGTATGTGTGCATATGTGTGAGAAAGAGAGTGTGTGTCTGAGAAAGAAGTGAGAGAGAGAAAAAGAGTGAGAGAGAGAGATAGTGTGTGTATCTGAGAGAGAGAGAAAGAGAGAGAGAGAGAGAGAGAGAGAGAGAGAGAGAGAGACAGAGAAAAAGAGAGACAGGGTGTGTCTGGAGGAGAGAGAGAGAGAGAGTGTCTGAGAGAGAGTGTGTCTGTATGTATGAGAGAGAGAATGTGAGTGAGAGAGATAAAAAGAGAGAGACAAAGTGTGTGTGTGTGTGTGTGTCTGAGAGAGGTGAGAAAAAGAGAGTGTGTATATCTGAGAGAGAGAGAGAGATAGAGAGAAAAAGAGAGTGTGTGTGTCTGAGAGAGAGAGAGAGAGTGTGTGTCTGAGAGAGAGAAAGAGTGTGTGTCTGAGAGAGAGAGATAGAAAAGAGAGTGTGTGTCTGAGAGAGAGAGAGAAAGAGAGTGTGTATGTCTGAGAGAGAGACAGAGAGAGAGAGAGATAGAGAGAAAGTGTGTGTCTGAGAGAGAGAGAGAGAGAGAGAGTGTGTATGTCTCAGAGAGAGAGAGACAGAGAGAGAGAGAGAGAGAGAGAGAGAGAGAGAGAAAGAGAGAGTGTGTGTCAGAGAAAGAGAGAGAGAGAGAAAGAGAGTGTGTATGTCTGAGAGAGATAGAGAGACAGAGAGAGATAGACAGAAAAAGAGAGTGTGTGTCTGAGATAGAGAGAAAGAGTGTTTGTCTGAGAGATGAGAGAGACAGAGATAGAGAGAAAAAGAGAGTGTGTGTCTGAAAGAGAGAGAAAAAGAGTGTGTGTGTCTGAGAGAGAGAGAGAAAGAGTGTGTGTCTGAGAGAGAGAGAGAGAGAGAGAAAAAGAGTGTGTGTGTCTGAGAGAGAGAGAGAGAGAGTGTCTGATAGAGATAGAGAGAAAAAGAGAGTGTGTGTGTCAGAGAAAGAGAGAGAGAAAGAAAGAGAGTGTGTATGCCTGAGAGAGATAGAGAGACAGAGAGAGAGATAGACAGAAAAAGAGAGTGTGTGTCTGAGATAGAGAGAAAGAGTGTTTGTCTGAGAGATGAGAGAGAC
>JBCNYH010000002.1:7556504-7576320 GCA_039654325.1 Tandanus tandanus | reverse complement strand
TGGACCTCACTGCTTAGGCTGCTGCCCCCGCGACCCGACCCCGGAAGAAGCGGAAGAAGATGAATGAATGAATGAAAGATAAGGCAGTCAGTTACCTCTTAAGCATGTAGGGTTGTGAAGTGGGTAACTGATAATGATTAAATTAAATGTGAGAAATTATTATCAACTTCTACTAATAATAGTCTGAAATTGGTTACCAGTCTAATGGACAAAGTAATCTCAGAAAAAGGATGATGATTGCATTAACAAGAAAAAAAAAGATAATTAATAATTAGCCTAATACTGTGATTAATGCTATTTGATCGAGATTAAATTAAGTGAATGCATAAATAGTTTGTAGAATGCACACACATAAGTTCAATAACAAGGAGTAGTAGAAAAAAACAATATAATACAAAATATATAATATATAAACATACACTGTATAATGAAAAGAAATAAGTGGTAGATGGTTGAAAATTGAATGGGATAAAGATGAATGACAGACATACCCCTAAAGCACAGGAAACAGTTTTGAAAGTATTATATGAAATCGGCAAAACAGTGTCTAGTTAGCAAAAGTTTTATTATTACATTCTGATACTGTCTTGTTGGTTGAACCTGATCTATGAAGTAAGCATAGTAGACCACACAATCAATACAGGTTGCAGAGAGAGTCCTGGGATTCAGTTCAGTAGCGATTGTGGTATCAGTTTTGCTTCTCTGGGGATTTCACATGACGGCTTATCGTGCTGACTGGACCAATTTCAGTGGGAATCATGCCATAGTTCCAGCTGCAGCCTCAGACAATTTGTCCAGAGATTGTGGACAAGGCCTTCTGACTCACCATGTAAAATTCTGCAGTGGAGATCACAGTTTGCATGTGTCTGTAACACAGCCAGTTGCCTACAACCCCCATCAAGTGAGCCTTAAAGGCCAACTTTTGACCAACCTAGGCAGGTACAAAGTTGAATTTATATAAATAAGAGTCCATTCTTACCCTAAAGCTTTCTTGGTATGGTTTATTGTTAATAGAAAAGAACATACATACATTAGGGGTTCTATTACTGACAAATTTCATATAAATTCAAACCTATCAAAACTTCTGATCATAAAAGTAATGTAAATATTAGTCACCCAATTAAAATGATAAGAGCATTCAGAAAGCATTAACCTCAGCCAAACCCAGTAATCTCCCATATGAACTAAAATGTAAAAATCTCATATTGTTAAATAATACTTAAAATAATTCCTGGATCCAGAATTTGATCCGGATCATCTCTGAAATCTAATGCAGTCTTCCTTGTCCAAAGTCCAGCCTCTGGAAGAACTTTCACAAAAATCTGCACTTAATTTTTTGCATAATCTTGCTAACAAACACACAACCCGTGGCTAAAACACAACCTTCTTGTGGGGGGTTATTATCTAAATAATCACAAATTATTATTTAATAATGAAGATAATAAAAATACAGATCTGTTCCACTGTATGGAAACACAAATTTGTAGCAAACTAGCAACCAGGTTGAGGCATTTTGAGTCAAATCATCCATGAACACATGTAGCATAATAATTGCCAGACCTGGCCCATGTTCAATAACAAAATAATTGTTAAAGATTATAAGCTATAGTAATGATAATAATAATAATAATAATAGTAATAATTTTAACAATAGCGGCATAGTGGCACAGTGGTTAGCACATCCGCCTCACAGCAACAAGGCCGGGGTTTGATTCCCAGCTTGGTCAGTTCTGTGTGGAGTTTGCATGTTCTCCCCGTGCTTGCGTGGGTTTTTCTGGGTACTCCGGTTTCCTTCCACAGTCCAAAAACACACACAGTAGGTTAATTGGCTGTTTCAAATCGCCCCTAGGTGTAAGTGTGAATGGTTGTGTGAGTGTTGGCCCTGCGATGGCCTGGCGAGCTGTACAGGGTGTACCCCGCCCTTGCTCAGAGTCGGCTGAGATGGGCGCCAACCTCCCCGTGGCACTAATTAGGATTAAGTGGCTTAGAAAATGATTGAAATGAATGAATGACAACAACAATAATAATAAATGTAATAATAATAATTAGAAATGTACCTAGAGAGTACAGACCGCCACCAATGCAGTGCCATCTGTAAACATTTAAGTCCATTAATTTTGCCCCATCTCGCAATGTTAAAAAATCCTTAAAAACCCTCCTGGATCTACATCCTGCCGACAAATGAATCACTTCTTCGTTGCCTGAAGACCAACAAACAGCAAACAGCCCTACTGAGAACAAACAAAAGATAAAACAGCTTACACCAGCATAATGCATATTGGTCGAGCATCACAAGCATCAAAACCAACAACGGACCAGCAAAAACAATCACAAACCAGCTTGGCCCAACATGGAAATCATGCTGCATTAAGCAGGGAGACTCTCGTTCCTTGATGTTTATGTGTTTAACTGAGAGTACTGAATTATTGAAGGAGAATTTTTTTTAATGCTAACTTTATAGACTTGAATCGAAGTTAACAACATAGAGTTCTCCTTCAGAGACACAGACTCAGAGCGAGGTGGGTATGAAGAATTATGCTAAATAAGTTTAAAATGGTTTTCTCAGCATTTCCCTGCTATATAATATCAGAGATGAAATTTGGTTCACAGGAGACAAGTGTCTGGACAAGTTTCTTCTCAATCTTACCAGCATCTTCATTTCTCCTTTAAATTGTAGACAACTTCAGCACTACTGTAGTCCTCAAGAATCAACTCAGCCAACATTTGTATGTGGGAATCATGTGGGTAGTAAGTGAGCTAAAAATATTGGCCCCCATATGGATTGTCTGCAGGTTCCATGATGGTCCCATGTCAGATGCAATTTGAGAGGACCTACTTTGTGGACTAAAGTGGGACCCAGTTAAGATGCCCATTTTTGGCCCATGCCCACCTGGTACCCATGTAGCCCAGGCATAACCCAGGTGGGGCCCACATACACATGTAGGCAGTTGAAATGAGGCCACTATAGAACCAGTGGACAATCCAATATGGGACCCATTTTTCAGCCCACTCACAACCCACAGGAGACCCTGTACAAATGTTAGCTAGGAAGGCATAGCATTTAGAAAAGAAAGTCAGCATTAACATTTAAGCTATGAATTCATAAATGATTTATTGAGCGGTGCAAAACATTGTATAGTTTTTATAGTTCGGATCTGCCAGGCAAGTTAATCAAACAACTTTGCAAGAGGCAGAACAAATATGATGAAAACACGGAATCCCTTTAAAAAGACATAAACAAACTGGACTCAAAGACATTCAGTTGAGATGCAACTCATTAGTCTGGCCGACTTTACAGACAGTTAGTCGGATAACAGGCAAACTAAAAATGTCCATGCAAGTACACAAACAAGAACACACGCACACATACATAGAATAGAAGGTTCATTACACTGCCAGTAGGTCAGCTGGCTTTCTGAGTTCATTCAACTATGAAAAAAATCCCCCCCACCCCACCACCAAAAGTGACTCACTCAATTTCAAAGAAAGAAAGAAAGAAAGAAAGAAAGAAAGCAATGCTTTAAGATGAGAAAGTGAAAATACATAGAGGAGCAGTAATGATAGGAGTCCTGTGCACTTTGTTGTAAACCAGCAGGGAAAAAGTGTCATTTAGTATTAGATCTGATTGTTTGAAGATAGAGAAATGACCCCCCTTCCTTCCTGACAGAACTTCATTCAAATGGAAATAATAACAATAGACAGGCAAATTTAAATTGCTTTGAATTTTCACAGAGGATAGGAGCAAAAGACTGGACTTTATCAGACGAGTGGCTGCAGCCCTCAGGTACAGAACGAGATCTTCTGAGGAACTGTCCAGAGGGGTCTGCTTATTTTTCAAGTCACACAAAATTAAAGGTAAGGTGCTTTCGGCTGTACCTTTATGAGTCCACAGAGAAGGCAGGGCTGCCAGACTTATGAAGATTTCAAGGAAAGCAAAGGACCTCAAAGGCAAACATGTTGGATTTCAGCTAGAGGTCTGAATGCTGGATTTTGAAAACCCTGACCTTTGTAAGAAAGAAAGACCTTGCAATGTTTTCTGAGTTTTAATATGTTACCTTGTTATGGTGAGAGCTCAGCGAATCATTTCAAATCCAGCCTAGGCTTTGTTCTTTTTGTATGTTGCATCCTTAAGAATGATGACATACTAAGAAAATCAGTATTGCCCAAACGTCATTAAATCCGTTCTGAATCATTTGGTTTGGGTAGGCCTATGAAAATATATGCACGCAACTTTAATTTAGGTTGGTTTAACTGATTGGTACTGATTGGTAAATCAGTTGTAAAATAATACAAAAAAAATTCTGTTGATTTAATTGATAAATTGAATGGAAAGGATACCTTGAATGTTTGTCAAAGACTTGGGTGCCATAACGCATCCACATCAACAATATTTTTAATTACCTCAGAAAGCGTTGGGCAGCACGGTGGTGTAGTGGTTAGCACAACCACCTCACAGCAAAAAGATCCTCGGTTCGAGTCCCGGGTGTTTCTTTGTGGAGTTTGCATGTCCTCTCTGTGCTTGTGTGGGTTTCCTCTGGGTATTCTGGTTTCAACCCAAAGCCCAAAAGTCATGTATTAATCTAACTGGCTGTCTCAAATTGCATAGTTGTGTGTGTGTTGCCCTGCAGTTGTCTGGCGAGCTGTTCATGGTGTATGTTGCATTCACCCAATATTGGTTGAGATAGGCTCCAGCCTCCCCTTGACCCTAATTGGATTAAGCAGTTTAGCAAATGAGTGAGTGAATAAAGGAATGCTTCACTACAGGGCCAAATAGAAAGATTCTTGGCAGAGTCTTTTAGCATATCGTAAGGGGGCCTGGGGGTAAGGGTTTTTACAAAGAGCACCACACGTGCAATATGTGATTTTTGTGCAAACTAGGGAAGTCAGCCTAGGAACTTTGTTCTGGTAAGTGTCTACTGTGGCCGACAAAAGCATGGTTTGATGTGCTCAGCGCTTGTGCAAGGTTAAGGCGAACAATTTCCTTTAATTAGGATATTGTTGGCACAGCAAATCCCACTAGGCTACACAGCCAGAGAGATGTAAAGCACCTAAAATTTCAAAATGGATTTTTCACTTAAGTCATCGACTCTGAATATGGCCCCAAGTGATCAGTTTCCATTTCTCAAAGAAATGCATAAAGATGCAGGAACCCCTATTGTGTAGTTAAGGGTTTTTTTTGTGTGTGTTTTTTTTTTCAGTTGCATTTGTAAACTAGGTAAAAGCATGTAGAGGAACATACCAACATTTAAAAGCTTAAAAAGTGATTTACTAAGAAATCACAGCCCCTTTGGTTACTCTGGGTTTTCACTGGGGCACGATGTCCGCAATCTCCGCAACTCAAAAAAGCATGGAGCTCCATGATATATGAGCACGCCTGGAGCACGATTGGGGTATAAAAAGGAGGTGGGGTGCATCCACGAGATGAAACTTGAAGGAATCAACAAGATCCCCTACGATGGAGGTTCTGTTACATTCTGTTAAGATCTGCTAAGCTCTACTGTGCTCTACTACGATTTTCATGTTCTATCACGATTAGGGTCAAATTGTAATACACGATCAGTGTGATCATCATGAATCCATCAAGTTCCCTCAAGATCATCATGATTCGATCCCACGACCCTCACGCTCCTCACGATTCTCTCAAATCGTGGAGAATCGTGGACATCGTGCCAAAGTGTAAACCCAGGGTTACAAATCAATTTGACAAACGTCTTGCAAAATGTCCAAACTGAAACAATTTAGCCAATTTTATTATTGTTATTCATTCAAGACTTTGCTCAGCCTTTTTTCCCTACTAGTTTGCTGTCCTTGTTGCTCTTGTTTATCATTATAGTCACCTTTTTATTCCTGCATCTGTTCCTACTGTCATTTTCAAATCCCTGCTATGTTGAACCAATGCACTCACTAGAGACAAGCATGGCGAGATAACATGGACATCTTGCCTCCTAATGTGAACACAGTGTAAGTTGCTTCGGCTCTGAGGTGACAATTTGGCATGCATTTTAATGCAGAATGAATACGAGACAGTCATTATTTACAGAAACAAATCAGCATTTTAATATTGCTTACTGCTCATGCTACCAGTTGAGTACGGCGATCTCTGGTGAGATCGGAAGAAAATCCCTCATAGATTTATAGGCAGACTAGGCTTTATATGAATTTAGTTTTGTCTTATGGCTGTCAAATTTAATTGGCAGCTATTCCGATATTTTGAGCACATTGGAAGACAAAGCAAATGATGGAGCTGTTCCACCCCCAAGGATACAGGTCTACAGGGTTTGAGGCAGAGATTCAGAATATGTGAACTTCTTTTTCAATCTTGCAGGGCATATGCTAACATAATTTAATGTTATTAGATTTAAAAAACTTTTTATTAAAAACAGGATTATTAGCACATTAACACAGATCTATAAACATATAAAACATACACGGATCAGCCATAACATTAAAAACATTATGACTGGTGAAGTGGATAATATGGATAAGTATATTTTCTTCATGGGAATGGCGCAATTTCAATTATAAATCATTTTTCTGAGTGGATAATGCTTGAATCAAAATGACAGGCATTCACAGTTTGTCACGGGCACTTGAACAAACAGCATCATCATTAATCATGCTTTAAAATAGAAAAATGAACTACACAGATCACTTTTTTTTTTGTTGTATTTCCTTGAAGTGTATAGTAAAATTTAGTATTAGTGTACAAACACACCTTTACTGAGCTGTGAATGCTAATGCTAAAACCATCACAGTACAATTAACTTCTCAGCACATTCATAGCTCCATTAGCTTGTCTCAAAGTGCACAGTTCACCTGAAAAAGACTCAGAAGTTGAGAACACCAGCCCAAGTTCCTGAGTAGGATTTATTAAGTTGGGAGGAAATTTTCTTTGTTGTTGTTGTTAAAATTTTGAGTTACTGAATATCACAGTTAACTAATTAGCTAGGTTATTTTCAGGTGATAATATAAGATCTTTGTTCAGATAAGCAGAACTTACAGTCATTAGAAATTAAAAAAAATAAATAAATAAATAAATAAAACCCAGATATTTTGTTGGACTGCCTTTAGATTTTGGCACTGTGGCTTCATTTGATCAGGTCGAGGCTCAGCAACATTATGTGGTAATACAATGAAGCCAGCTGATGACCTTAACCCTATTGAAAGTCTCTGAAATGTGCCGGAGAAAACATTATTAAGTGGTTTGTTTTTCCCGTTATCAATTCAAGATCAGGATAAAAGAAGTATTTTGGATTTGCTTAAGTTTGTCTGAACAATGCCCATAATCAACAACACTGTAATCAAAACTGAAGGTTGTCCAACTAAATATTATAGCGTGGGACCTATTTTTTGCCCAGGCAGTGTATTTCAGTAACAAATTTAGAAACCAAAATGTAACTATTTGCCAGGCTTTTGGATGGCCTGGAGGATGGGTCCTAGCCAGATCGACCATTAACCACTGTCCAATGGGTACATGTAGGGTAGTGCTGCATATGTATGATATATATATATATATATATATATATATATATACATATATTTTTGTGCATGAAGTGTATAGTGCTTAGCAAATTTATTAGACTACCTGTCAGAACAGAGAGAAATGCAAATTATTTTGGCTGTAAATTTGCATATATCAGGAAAACAATTCATCTAAATTGTGAAGAGATTATTTGAACAAGAAACAACAATCTGGAAGATGATGGACTGGCCAAGAGTCCAGATCTGAATCTACTTAAACAAATATGGGATTTAATTGATTCATGAACCAATCACACAAATATTTCCTCCAAAGACAATCTTTGGGAACAGTTACAAACAATTTGGATGCATAATATAAAACAATGCCAGTAAGAACACCCGCCGTTATAAATGCCAAAGGAGGCCAAATTAAATAATGAGTTTTGCATTTTACATCAAAGTAATTTGTTCCATTTTCTTTTTTCAAGTAACAAACTCAAACAAAATGTAAATTACAATAATCATTTCAAAAATATTTGTATTTCTTCCATTTCATTTTTGACAGGCAGTCTAATAAATAATAAGCACTGTATGCACCTGTATATATAGTTTACTTATTTATAGCTCTTTTCAGTGTAACCCACTGTAGCCTCGGTGCTATGAATTAATAAATGCCTGAAGCGATGACTCCACCAACTGGATCATGGGTGTTTCTCTCCAAGTTACAGCCCAAGTCAAGGGAGGAAATTACTTTAAACTTCAGTGTAAGCTGGGCCATAGAGGACCATGAATGTCCTGCTTAGGTTCTCTCCTTCTCTGCCCTTCTCTTTTCTGCACTGAGTCTCTAAGGAAGGAAAGGAAAATCAAGCTCGATGGCCAGCCTCCCGCTCCCTGTGGATACCATGGATATTATCACTACGGAAACTGGTACTTTCCCTGGAGCACAATCCATCCTGCAAAATCCAGAGAGAGTGCAGTGAAGATAGAAAGCTTTGTGTGTAATAGAAAGAAAGAGAGCAAGATGATGGGAAAAAGAGAGAGAAGGCGTGAGTTGGGTTTGGTGGGAGACAGTAAAGTTTTGAATCAGTAATCCACCCCCATATTAATTTTTTTTTTTCCCTAGCACAATCTGACACACACACACACACACACACACACACACACACACACACACACACACACACACACACACACACACACACACACAGGTGCTAGTAAAAATGACAGCTGGATGTATGGCTGCAGCATATCTCTTCTCCTGTCTTCTAACCCCCAATTATTATGGAACACAAAATAATTCAGAAAGATAACACCCCCTCCCACATACACACAATCTGTAGGTTTAATTGGGCTTCTTGCATGGGCGAGAGCAAAGGACGACAGAAATAGAGGGGAAAAAGAAGAGGAAAGGGAGAATAGTGAGCACAGACCATGAAAGATCATAGTGGAGAAGAAACAGAAGCGAGGAAAATGTGGGAATATTTTAGGTCTCAACCTTGCCACAAAGGCTGTGCGGTATCTGAATGATCGACTCAGTTGATATCACTTCTACTCATGTCAACTAAGTTAAATGCTGTCTGCAAACTTCCATCAAACATGATGAGGCATGCTATTATAAATATTTTTCGCAACGTTGATTATTTTCCAGTGACAGCAAGTTGAAGTGGTTTTTCCTCTTATACTAGCCAAAGACAATCAATATAAACTTATCAGTAAATTATACTTTTTTTTTTTTAGCTGTTTATCATTAATGATGTAGAACTTCTGCAAGACTCATCAGTCCCTTACATCCTCAGAGGCCTCTTTTTTCCTTCCAAATGATGTTCCATTAGACAAGTTCTCAAATCAAAAGGTGTCAATTAATTTTCTATATAAAAGCGCAGCTCTGACTGTAATTCTCCCTGTAACAGAAATTATTAATAAATAAACATAATCATAAAAATAATATATCAATAATCTACTTCTAATACTTTAGTTTCTATAGTAACAACACATATCTACAATCTAAGGCTAATAATCAGTGAACTCTATGAGTGGAATAGCAGCAGCATTGGATAGCAGTGAACAAATCATGCTGAAGTCTGTCACAGGCTGAAACGTTACCAATAATAAAATCTGTTGTAGCTGATCTTAGCATCAGCCTCTTAGTGAGTTGATTCTCACTCTCCAAAGAGCTAAAAATGTAATTAAGGCTATGCATTAACCGTTTAGGATTAAAAGTGGCTAGATATAAAAATGTGTTTTCATATAAAATAATTATACTAATAATAAGTCTTTGTGATAATATTCGTTTATTACACAATGTGTTCATTTGTAATTCAGCAGAATAGAAAAAGTGTGACCGCTAATCACTGAAATCAGAGATTCCGGTATGTGTGTGTGTGTGTGTGTGTGTGTGTGTGTGTGTGTGTGTGTGTGTGTGTGTGTGCATGCACTAGTTCAGATGGGTTAAATAAGTCTAATCTGTTGTGACTACTGTGAACACAAAAAAATATAACATGTAATGATATATATTTTTCTGTAGAAATCCGATATATATTGTCATATTGCACATACTCTCAATTTGTCTCAAAATTACAGCAACATTCTCATCTCATTTTCTGAACTGCTTTATCCTTTGTTTGTGTCATTGGGAAGCTGGAGCCCACCCCAGCCGACTTTGGGTGAACAGCTGGCAACATAGACATTCAACCATTCATACATGCACTCACACTTAGGGGCAATTTGTAAAAGCCATTTAGCCTAAAGGCTGCGATGGCCTGGCGAGCTGTCCAGGGTATACTCTGCCCTCGCCCAGAGTCGGCTAAGATGGGCACCAGCGTTCCCGAGACCATAATTAGGATTAACCGCTTCAGAAAATGAATGAATGAATGAGTTAGCCTAAAAGGCATGTCTTTGCACTGTGGGGGCAAACCAGAGCACCTGGAGGAAACCCAAGCAAGCACAGAGAGAATATGCAAACCCCATGCAGAAACATCATCGCCAGGCACAGGGCTCAAACCCAGGACATTCTTGCTCTGAAGAGAAAGTGCTAACCACTATGCTACTGTGCAGCCCCGGTGGCACTCTGTTAAAGTAAACTGTGCAAGGCAGTGTTCCATGAGCCAGTCACGAGATGGAGTCTGCACTAAAATAGAGAAGTTTACAATTTCTGGTTTCTTTGTGACATGACAAGCTGCATGTATTTGTTTTAATAATGTCAAGATACAGAGTACAGAAGATGCTGGTGAAAGCTCGAATATTTGCTCAAATGATGTAACTACAGAATACTGTTTTAGGGAATATAAATATAAACCATTAAGTGCAATACTCATGTCTAGAGCAGGTCTCGAACATCATATAACATTTTAGGATCATGCACCTTATGATTAAAAGCCTCTCATCCTGTGTATACCATGCACCTGTGACATTTCATGCAACCTTCTGTATATGTCTCTAAATGTGTGAATATGTGGATAAATGTGTAAGTCTGTACGTGTGTGAATATGTGAATAGATGTATATGTGTTTGCATATACAGGATATATGTATGTATATGTGTCGATATGTGTTTGTAGGTATATGCACATATATAGCTTAGTGTAGTTACCTTAGTTGTCTTTTTTGTACTTTTTTTTTATAATTGCTGCTAAACAGAGAGCTGCTAAACTGATTTTCATTGTTCATGCAACAGCTGACAATAAAGATATCTTTATCTCTTTATCTTTATCTTTATCATTAAAATCCTGCTGTGACATTCATTCACAATTGTAATTGTTGCCAAATCTCTGGGGCGTAAGTAGAATAACATGTTTCAGACCATGCTGTTCGATTATAATTCTAAACTGTTGATGTAACCAGGACAGCAATATCTCCATTTCTAAAAAAAAAAGAACAATGTCAGTGGTGTGTCTTATAAGTTTTAATCTGTATAGAATTTCTCAGGAACACTTGTATATTTTTTATATAAGCCAATTAGCCTACTGTGCATGTTTTTGGACTGTGGGAGGAAACCAGAGTACCTGGAGGAATCCCATGCAAGCACAGGGAAAACATGCAAACTCCACATAGAAACGCCCAAGCTGGGAATCGAACCCAGGCCTTCTTGCTGTGAGGCGGACGTCACTACGCCACTGTGCTGCCCGATATTCACATTCTGTTTTCTTTATGTGCAAGCTATTGTCTAGGTAAACCTGAAATGTTTCTCAATGTGTGTGTGTGTGTGTGTGTGTGTGTGTGTGTGTGTGTGTGTGTGTGTGTGTGTGCGTATGTGTTATTTTTCATACTAGCATAAGCCTTGCCATGTGTATTTCCTCGATGCATAGATAAAAGTTTGTAAGTGGTTTTAAGTGGTTTTCACCATGACTGATACATTTTTGCTCCCATGAAATGAAAGATGCTAGAGATGAGATAGAAAGGTTCAATGGTTTGTTTAGAACTGAGAATTCTGCTGTCATGACAACAAGACATTTTTGGACTCTATACACTCTATGCACATCACAACACTTTGGCGTTAATTATTTTTTACATAACAGCATTTATTCATCCATCTCACTGCCATTACAAATATGCATTATGGTTTATAATGATTTTAGTATGGTACCACATTGGGTTTGAGTCCTCTTCTAAGGCATGTCTGTGTTGAGTTTGCATGGACTCCCTGTGCTTGCATGGGTTTCCTCCGGGTACTCTAGTTTCCTCACACACTCCAAAGACATGCACAGTAGGCTTACTGGCTGCTCCAAATTGCCCCTAGGTGTAAGTATGAATGGTTGTGTATGTATGGGTGTGTGTGTCTGTGTGTGTGTTCGTCCCTGCAATGGACTGGTGAGCTGTTTAGGCTGTTCCCCGTCTTCGTCCAGAGTCGCCTGAGATAGAGTCCAACCTCCCCATGACCCTAGTAGCTAATAATTGGATGAATGAATGAATGAATGAATGAATAAATAAATCAGTGACTTCATTATACCCTGACACTTGCATGATTTTACTATGGAACTAGTAAACAACATACAGTTTGCATATGTTTAATCCATCCATCCATCTTTCAGACTATTGAACGGAAGTTGGAGCCAGTTGACTTTCAGCAAGAGGCAGGGTACACAATGAACAATCTGTTGCTAACACAGAAATGATCAGAAATGATGCACACATATTTACAACTATGGGTAAATTAGAGTAGCCATTTGACGTAATGCACATGTCTTTGGACTGCGAGAAGAAACTAGAGTAGCTGGTGGAGTGTTTCTCCTTTAATATTATTACACTAGTGTATATACAAAATCTAAAGTAAAACCATTTTAGAAAGCATAGAAATGCTTTTCTGTGATGGCCTGGTGAGCTGTCTAGGGTGTACTCTGCCCTCGCCCAGAGTCAGCTGAGATGCGTGCCAGCCTCCCTGTGACCCTAATTAGGATTAAGCGGTTCAGAAAATGAATGAATGAATGACAATAAATACTAAAAAAAAAACAAAAAAAAAACAAACAAACAAACAAAAAAAAACCCAATATGCTACATAGGAAACATAATATCAAACATATATATCTAAAGTGCTTCAGCTTGGGGATCCTAGTTACCTTCACCAAGGAGGTTATATTTTACTCTTGGATTGTGTTTGTTTATTACCAGGATTACACAAAAAGTTATGTAAGTTTTCATGAAATTTACACCAGAGGCGGGGCTTTGGACAAGAAAAACTCCATTAGATTTTGAAGATGATTCAGATCAAAAATCTGGATCCAGGATTTTTATAAAATTATAATTCATTAAAAGGATTATCCATAAATCATATCATTATCATTATTCATTAAAAGGATTATTAATTTCAAAGGATTATCATTGTGAGACAGGGCAATTTTTTGGAAACGTGGTATTACAGGGGGACCAGCAGGGGGCACTGTGTACTTTCTGATATTTTTTGGCTTGACAGATGTTTGCAGTTAGAGTGCTCTTGTTGAAGTAATAGTATAGTTTAGTTAAAGAGCTTTGAGGCACTCAAGAGGGTAAAGAATTCAAAGATGTTTTTAGTATTTCTTGGAACTGTAGAAACAGATAAAATTATATGTACACATACACATTTCAGCCTTAAAAGGCTTTCATCAGGGTAAGTGCCTAGGGCTTCCTTCTCCTATATTTCTGCAAACAATCACATGAACAATTTCTTATTTAAGTGCTTACTGAAGATGTTTTCAATTCTCGATTGAATTTGTGAGTCAGTTTTGAGTTATACAAGCATCTTTCCACTGAAAAAACAAAACAAAACATTCCCATTCACAACCATGGATCATTTCCAGAATAAGCGAGTTGCACATCTCGGATTTTGCAGTGCACTGACTACCAAGCATTGGATCCAAAATGGCGAAGGTTTCCTCCCACAGTCCATAGACATGCACATTAGGGTAATTGGCTGTTCCAAATTGCCCCTAGGTGTGTTAGTGTGAATGGTTTTGTGTGTTGCCCTGTAATGGTCTTGCGAGCTGTTTAGGGTGTAACCTTCCTTCCTCCCCTAATAGTGGATTAAGGATTAAGCGGCTCGGCAAACGAGTGCGTGATGAGTGGTATTGTACAAGGAATTTAACATTTACTGCTGTGTGTATAAGTCATGTAAAGAAAACACATGCACATCTGCAGAACTTACCAATGTGTATATTATACAATTAAAGAGATAATACTAATATAATAATTGAATACTCTGGCGATAGATAATACAGTAATATATGCAATCGCATCGTCAAAACTTTAGTGCTAACCCTAAACCCAAAGTGTAACAGTGGGTTCTACATTGTAGTAAATACTATTTTTTAAAATCCCCAAAAAACAAATAAAAAAATAAACTTACTTCTTTTATCCACCTTTTATGTCCATCTAGGTTTTTCTTCTCATTAGGAAAGGTGTAATAAGCAAATGGCAGCCCACATGTACACTGGTTTTCACAATGTTCAGACTTCCACTATTCAAGATTATATAGGTTGTTATAGCAGCCAACAGTGGCACAATGCAACCTGAAATGATGTGTTCATCAGTCACAATTAAAAACTTAAAGCTTTCTTTTAACTATCGATGCAAAAATAGCCCACTGCTTTCCATTCCTTTCCTTTCCTATAAATGTCGGTAGCCAAAATTCTTGACCTAGAAAACTCACCCCCGCGTGCATGCAATACGCACCCTGACTGTTTATTGTTGCAAAACAATGCATAGTGGGGTGGCCAAAGGTGTTTTTAAAGAACTTCAGAGCACGTCTTGCAAAAAGGAGAGTGTTATAGTCAAACTGAAACGTATTCATCATGTACTCACCAGCACTTCAGCTTCAAACACAGCCTTGACACAACATTAAGATGCGTGAGCACAGACGGTGCTGGGCTAAAGCCATTTACTATGTAAACATGGATAATTCTCTAATTTTTTAGAAGCAGTCACTGATATCAGGATGAGATGTTTTTCTGCTGCTGGTGGAGTCGATTAAGAGCTTTAATCAGTGAGTCAGTGGATATAATTAAACCCATGGGATTGGAGTTGAATTTATGCTAATTAAAAACACTTGCTTCACACATTGCCAAAGACACCACCATGTCTCTCGCTTATAAATGTACACATGTATACACAAGAATGAAGCACATTTTACACAACAATACCATTTCTGTACATAAAAAAATCTAAAGATAATGAATAGAGTTTTGCCGAATGCATGAGAATCAGGGCTCAGTCCCATGGGAAGGTTTTAGATGGGACTTTGGTTTGCCCTGCTAACGACAGAGAAAGAGAGGGCGCACAAGAATGCTGTGATCACCAAATCCATTTGCTTCTTTTCAGTGACATTGCTCAATATCCTGATCCCACAGCCTGCCTAACCTGCATGAACAAGACATAACCTTTAAATTCTCACACGCCTTCCCTGCCAGTAATACCAGCTACCGCCGCCTAAACTTCTCATTCAGAACACAAAACACTCTGGTGACATTTCAGCTGCGAGCGATGCCTTTGTTCTACCCGTCTGTGTGTGCGCATGTGCGTGCGTGTGTGTGTGTGTGTGTGTGTGTGTGTGTGTGTGTGTGTGTGTGTATGTGTGGGAGCTGTAGCACTCGGTCTGTCAGAGTCAAACTCCAGAAAGCCTGGCCTGTTCTCCTCTTCGTGCTTGGACCATTAACAGCTGACATTTGGCATTGGTGGGGCAATCCAAGAGCATTGATCTGAATGAGGGAATAAGTGAGAGAATGAGAGAAAATAGCAGAGGGAGAAGGGAAGAAAGGGGACAATCAATAGACTTTGTGGAGTTGTGGGTCTGGACAGCATGCAGGTATGGCATAGGCCAAAATCTGAGAGCAGAAAGGAGAAAGAGATGAAATGCATGGGTGGATTTACAAGTCCACCATACAGAGCTAATGTTAGCTGAGAGACAGAGACAAAGAGAGAATGAGAATCCAGGGTAAGATTGAGAAACAGAGAAACCTTCAGCACTTGATCCAATCAATACTCATTTAGTTATTTACCAGAAGTGCAACAATGTGAGCTACAGAAAATGATGTGTTACCATGGCAACATACTATCCACTACCAGAAGATATCTTGAGCTGTTTGCAAGTTTATGGGTGTGTGAGTACATGCTCATGCACACACACACACACACACACACACACACACACACGCACACACGCACACTGTAGTGTTACACCGAGTGTTATAGCTGAATTTGATACAGGAATTTATTATGTTTACAATGCCTAATCAAGTTATCCAACATTTTCTTAATCTGTGCATGTATGCGTGTATGCTGAAAAGTAGACAAGAACATTACCATGACATTAATAATCAATGAAGAAAATTTTCAAAACTGAAACAAGACCCTTCCTAGTCTTCCATCTCATCTTACTGTCCTGAAATAGTCAATACAAATAAAGTGGAAAAAATCAACGGCAGGAAATTGGATAACTAGCTTGCTTGTTACTGTATATTGCTTTTTTTATTTACTTATTTAATTGAAAGATGATGAAAGTACTGATGAAATTCCCCAGATTTTCTACGAACCATATCCACACAGACGTGTTATACAGAGCGAGTTGTAAGATTTGTTAAAGAAACTTAATATCATACCAAAATGTTTTATATTTATCCTTATCATTATATTTTGGACCCCAAGACCCAAATCTTATTTGTATAAAAAAGAGATACTACCACTGATTTTAAAATAACTATTTTCCTTAATTTGCCTGTCCTTCAACCTAATTAAATCTGAATATTCTTCCTGTCGATTGCTTAAAGCCATATTTTGGCCACAAAGTAGTACAGCACATTTCAAAAAGGTGGTGATGTCTGTATATTATAGGGCCAGTAAAAATTAAGCAAAAGGCAATAACTTTTCAGCTGATAAAAACAATGCCAAGAACATTTTGGCATCTCCTGGACACCAGACCCAATTCAAATTATCTTTATGAACATAATTTAGAAAACTTTACTATAAAAGTTGTTTTATTAGTATTATTTTTTTTTTTAGGTAAATAGTAGTCCTGCAACAGACTGGTGACCTGTTTATGGTGTAAGCTACCTCTTGCTCAAAATCCTAAAAAACTCAGAAATTCATGCAAATTTTTCAACTTTTCACTTAGCTTGTTGCCATTAATATAATTTGTAATGAGAATTGTTGTATTAAACAACAAGCACAGAGGGAGCACAGGAGGATAGATAATATTCAGGTGTGACTTAACTTAGGTGGTAATAGTCAATATATGGCTGAAGTACCTTTTTTCTGAACAAAGAAGAATTCTGCTGAAACTGGCCAGGTAGGGTCTAATGCGGCATTGTTGGAGACTCTCCGTTATACACTCTTCCATGGCCCAGTTCACAGCATGGTACACAGGATAAATGCAAGACCCAGGGAGGGGGCATGGAGTTAGACAGTCAGTCGATAGCACATTCATGGGATCTGTGGGGGATGAAGAGTACATGCTTTAGCCTTGTTGAATGCTTCTCTGTATCCGGAGTCCCACCTTGGGGAACTGTAAAGAAGTTGATGCAATAATAATGACAGGATGAGAAATACATCAAATTGCTAAAACCAGGTTAGTGTTTCCTGTCTTGATCAGGACATTTAAGATTGTGGTTTTGTAATGATAGCAGTCCATACTCAATGGAGAAATTAGAGGAGTCATGAGACGGGGTGTCACGTGAAGGTGATTATTGCTAATATCAAAGAATGAATAATATTCCCACTGCTGACTGTATTGATGCCTATGGCTTGAACATTAATTGCCAATTTCACATTTAGATTCTGGAAGTCTGTATGCACTGTATTCAGATCTGGAAAGTTCCCATTGTTCCAGTTTCCATGAGTGCTAAAAAAACAAATGCTATGAATGATCACACTGAATTGTGATAGGAAGCAGGGCAGATTTCATGGAAATTGATTGCCATCCACTAGCTGACAGAAGAGATTTTGGAATAACAGATTGATAGAACACTGTCCAATAGACTGGGAAGTCTTTCTGCAGTTCAAAGCCAGACCCTTCAGCTGCTGGAAATTTGGTACTGACGATCAGCATGGGTTCCTTCACTCTGTTTTTTCTATGCAAGTAACTTGGCCAAGTTAGTGAGTTCAAAGACAGGTGTCTCACTCTATAAGCCAGTTCAGGGACCACATCTCTTCTAAAGCCCTGTGCACACAGGAGACTTGAGTTACATGATACTGGAGATTCTTTTGCCAATGACAAAATATCCTGGAAAAAGCCTCGTGTGCAGGGACGTGCAACTGTATATTTTGTTGTCGGCAACAAGCTCCTGTTTAATTTCAAGCAATTTGAGATCCAGATACTGAGCAACTGAAGGTTCTTGTGCGCCAAACCAGATGTTCAGATCCTTAATGAGGTCAGTGTGAACCAATTAGCACTGAGATACAAGTCATGTGAGAATCTGGACAAAATTTGTTAAAGGGGAATTAATCCCAAACTTCCTAGATAAAGAAAATCTTGCAGGCATAAGTTATGTCCATTCCCATCAAAACGTTACACTTCTTCGTAGAAAAAATAGAAGCGAGTAATAAATCCTCACACAGGGAGGTACCACTGTACTGCAAAAAATGGGATGTAACAGATATAGAAAAACGGTAAACGCAGAAGTGTTGTGCATTTATTGCACTGCGGTAAATACCATGCGTTCATGTATTCGAGTAGACACCAATCTGATGTATGTAAATGTAATATAGTATTATGTGAAGATGTGCCAAACTTTATTTTATTTAAAATTTTACTAGTTTATTACTGATTTGGTAGTTTATATCTGTATAATTTAATTTTTCCTTTATCTTGCCTTACTGGAACTGACGTATCCACATTCCATTCTTGTGATTTCACACTCTTGCGAGAGTGAAACCAACTACAAATGTCACCCTTTTCAAACAGGCCAATGCAAGCTTTCGAACACATTTCAGCAGATTGCAACTTTGAAAATGTAAGTAAAAACCACCTGATGATGAAAATTACATATTTTCACTGTAGCAGGAAACTTTGTGAGAATTTCCTTTCATTCTGCTTTAAGAGAGGATATCCTCCAAGAAGGCACACTACTGTACTAGTGGCTTGTCATCTTTAAACTAACCTCGCTGCTGTGGACTTGAACAGTGCCATGTTGATTTCATCAAATGACTGTACTATTCAGTCATATGATTGTTTCATGTGACCTCAAAGCTCTGAAAGTGAGCAACTGGAGTTTCTCATGTGTGGGTACTTGATTCAGGATATTTAGTTATCGGCAACAGAATCTCCAGTTTCAGGAAGCTCAAAATTGGGTACTGTTTTGTTTCAGACAATATTCACTGCCAGTGTTCTGAGTACACTAAACTCTAATGTGCCTTTCTGTGAGTTAAAGTTTGATAAGCATTCCCTTTCTTTTCCGTGTTTGTTTGAGAGTACACTATGCACATTTTGGTTTCCGCCTCTCACTAGTGCTCATTCTTTTACTTTCCTTTATTCTATTTGTATGTTTGTTTTTTAATGATTTGTTGGTTTTGGTTCCTTTTTTTGCTGGTTGTCGGTTGTGCTCTGGACCACCTCTTGAGCGTCAGGTTCTCCAGGTGTTGGTCCGTGATGGGATCTGTGACTGGTCCTACTCACTGTAGACTGCAGTGTGCCTGTGGCTCTGGTTGATGTTGAGAGTGCTCTATCCTCTCTGCAGCAATATTTCTGTGCTCACTTTGTGGATCCGTTGCATGGAATTCCAAGTGATAATGCCTGCTGGCATTGTGGCTGTGAAGGGACATACCTGTGTGTCTTTTGATTTGACTATGAGCAGGTATATGTCACTTTATCTACATTATCACAGTTTTGGGGGGGGGGGGGGGGGGGGGGGGGGGGGGGGGGGGGGGGGGGGGGGGGGGGGGGGGGGGGGGGGGGGGGG
>JBCNYH010000002.1:7477347-7492558 GCA_039654325.1 Tandanus tandanus | reverse complement strand
GGAGAAGTGCTCACTAACACAGATTTAGACAGATTTGTGAACAATATTTGAGAGAAATAGGCCTTTTGTGTACATAGTAAAAAGTTTTAGATCTCATAAAAAACGGGAGCGAAAACAAAAGTGTTGCGTTTATATTTTTGTTGAGTGTACATTATTATTATTATTATTATTATTATTATTACAAAGAGAGCATTACAATCTGTTTAACTTCATGGTTAGTTCATTCAAAATCAGCAAGAATTTCTCGCAGGTCATCCAATGTGAGTTTAATTTCCACACATTCCTGTGGCAGCGCAATCCATTAAAAGCCATTGGCACACAGCTTCTCTGAAGTCCTGTGGCATTCAGGATATGCTCTGCTTTCAGTACAGCAAAGCAAGACGATCAATGAACAAATGCTTGAAAATTGTTCTTCCCCTGGAAATCAAGCATCTCTGGGAATATATGGGACGTAGGCGGGTCATAATGCTGTACTGCTGCATGATGATGGGACGTGTCAAAAGTGGCTGGAACCTTTTTTTTATTGACAGTGGCAATCAACTTTAGTAGGACATGGATTTTTAACAAGAACTGCTGCTTTGTTTTTGATACAGATTTAGCTTACTATTTTCATTTGTGCATATTCTAAAAAAAAAAAAAAGAAAAGAAAAGAATACGAACACATAAATATAGCATTCCTGAGTTTGTTTCTTGTTAGCTCCCACCCACAAAGTGGCTCGTGAGCTACAGGAATGGGTTCTGTCCGTCCGTCTGTCCGTCACACTTTAGTTTCCTGACATGTACTTGCCGCGCGCTAAAGCTGGGGCTTTCGAACTTGGCATGCTGGCTCACTACTATGAGTGCTAGGATGAGTTTGTGTGTGAGTGACCTTGACCTACTTTTCAAGGTAACAGAGACAGAAATGTACAGTATATGCTGGGGCTTTCAAACTTTGCTACGCTTGTTCTATATTGGCATATTGTGAAATGGTCCTTTCGGCATGAGTGTCTGGACCCCTGTGGATTATTTTTTTAGTTTAGTAATGTTTGTTCATTTTGTTTATCAGCTAGTTGTGCATGATGGCAGACAATGAAAGAGACTCAGATCTGGCTAACTGTCAGAGGGCAGACATAAGAATTTACATATAAATTGCATGACACAATAATTGACACATTTTATGAGTGCTTTCCCTGTTTGACAGACCACCAGCTTACTGTTGGTAAACTATTTTGCAATCAACAAATGACTCATGATTCAGAATAGTTAATGTCCAACCTACCTATCTGATGAAGTAGCTAGCTATACTACAAGTACTAAGAAAGAGTAGCTAACTACATTGAAGCAACTTTGTGATGCTGAAGAAAAGCAACTATTGCTGCTTTTGTACAGGCAATAGGAACAAATTGCACATGGTCACTCTCAAATCTGTGGCATACTGGAAGCTTTAGAGACAACATGCAAACTTCTAGCATCAAACTACTGGATACTGAAACCCTCCATCTGCTGTAAAATCCCACAAAATTACCAACCTAATAACCCATATAGGCGCTCCGACTTGACACTGATTATGTTCGAACAGCAAGTTTCACCCAGGACAAGATGTTCTGGAACAGTGCAAATCATTTTTACTCAGGCAGTTCAGGCAATTATTGCACAAATTAAAGGGTAAATGTTCAGCCATAACCTGTACTATTTGTAAATATACTCATACATATACCCCTTTCCCATAGCAAACTGATTGTGCTCTTGGTTGAAACAAATAATTTGCAAACAAATATTGTTAGCAAAGGAGGCATTATAAGCTCTATTGTCTGTAATTATGTCCTTCACTTCATTCAATACATAGAATGATTAATTTACAGCAACATAATCCATGTTGTTGTAAAGATGATGCTTTTCTATTTATATTCTAAGCTATATTCTACTGGATACAGCCCTATATTCTGACAACCCATTGTTACGTCAGCCCGCTAGTACGACAGCCCATTAGACTGACAGTTACAGCCCATTGGTCTTACAGCCCTAATCCAAACCCTAACACATCTGAAATGAGTAGGGTACCCAACTGAATTAAGCAAGGTACCCATCTTATATAAGTAGGGCTGTAGGACCAATGGGCTGTCGGAACATAGAGCCGTCCCCCTTTATATTAAATGAACAGAAAATACTCAGAAACTAACACTCTGGATCATGCCATTAGATTAAAGAGCTAGATAATCAACAACAAAAACCAACCAACCATCCAAACAAAGGTTATGTCATGTTTACAATATACTATATGTAGATGTAGCACAATCCTGTTCTGTGTAAGACACATGCAATAGTTTAATTGATTCCAAAAATAACATTGAACTAGTTTCATGGAAAGAGATTGGTCATGGTACACACCTTTGTGGAAAAGGTGTACATTCTTTTGAAAAAAGTATTATATGGCAATAAATTTGTAGATGCCTAACCATCACATCAATATGTGGTTCCTCCTCGACCTGTTTCTACAAATCTGGAAGCATACAATTATCTTGAAAGTATTTGTATGCTGTAGTGTTGAGATTTTTGTTCATTGGATCTGTGAAGTCTAATCCAACCATGATAATACTCCCCATGACAAGCTTCATGAAGGCCATTGTTTGCCAAGATTGGAGTGGAAGTAATCGAGTGGCCAGAACAGTGCCCTGGCCTCAACCCCAGTGAACACTTTTGGGATGAACTGGAACAGTGATTGCACTTCAGACCTCCTCATTCAACATCAGTGCCTGATCTCACTAATGTGCTTGGGTCTGAATTGGCAAATCCCCACATCGATACTATAAAATCTAATAGAGAGCCTTCCTACAAGTGGAGAGGTTATTCTATGATATCTGGAATGGGATGCTCAACAAGTATATATGGTATGAGTGTAATGATCAGGTATTCACAAACGTTTATCCATATACTGTACCTCTTCTACTGCCTTGCTACTAATATATAATTAATCTAGTAGCGTCTTCCTGTAGTTAGCTACCCCATTACACCATATTCCACCCTAAATGCTGCACTACACATTTTTGGTATGACTTTACACTGCTTGGCCAAAAAAGTCCCATATTTTGATGGACCCCCTGGAGCCTTAAATACAGCATGTAATCACATTGTTTCAACAAACTTAAGCAACATCAAAACATTTATTTGCATTCAGAGTTGGGTTCATTTTTCACAGAAATCTTGAATTGATAACCACTCCATAAAGTCTTCCCCAGTACATCCCAAAGACTTTCCATAGGGTTAAGGTCAGGACTGGTGCCTTATTCCTTATGATTCCTTATGCTCCCTAAACACGGTGGCGTGGTGGTTAGCATGTATGCCTCACAGCAAGGAGATCCAGGGTTCAAGTCCCGGGCCCGGCTAAAGCGTTTTGGCAAGGGCATTTCACAGGTCAAAGACATGAACATTAGGTTAACTGGCTGTTTCAAATTGCCCCTAGGTGTAAGTGTGAGTAATTGTGTGTGTTCTGACCCTGCTGTGGACTGGTGAGTTGTTCAGGGCGTACCCCAACTTTGCCCAGAGTCAGCTGGAATAGACTCCAGTCCCCCCATGACCCTAGTAGAATTATATGTAATTTGGTAAATGAATAAAAGAATGAATGCTCCCTGATCCACTCTTTCACTATTTAAGTCCTGATTGTATGTCCATGCCATCAAGGAAGAAAACCTCTTCCCTGATGATAGGATTACATGGTCATTCAGTACATTCACGTTGCCAGCGGACTTCATTTTATCGCCACATAATGTTGCTGAGCCTTGACCTGTCCAACCAAAGCAACAATGCCATGGCATTTATTTACTGCAATCAAGGCTAAAGGCAGTCCAACAAAATATTAGAGTGCAGGACTTTTTTTTTTGGCAGGGCAGTGTAGGTTCATCATACAAAAATACCACCAAATAACAGAATTCCTGACTGAGTTTTGTATTGCTTCATGACATCATGGTGCTAAATCATTGTGTAGGTGCTAAGCATTGGATATCCAATTGCATATCAGAATTATGAGACACACTTGCACACAGATGCTGGAGTAATGATGACACTTCCCTATCAGCTTTGATGGTTGCAGGAACCTACTTGTTAACATAAAAGTGGATCAATGGCTAATGCGCAAATGAAGTGGCTGGACAGCTGCTCCATCAAAAGGGCTTGCACATAGTTTCTGTTCTAGTGCCAAATATGAATGAGACCTACATGCCTACCACTCAAATTACCTACCAGACTGCATGTTTGTGAGTGTGTGCAGGTGTGTGGGGGTGTTGCTGGTATTAGAGATGCTTGAATCACTGCCAGTAATCTTGTTGGTACTGGCACTCTAATGTGATTAAGAAGGTTGATAGACACACAACCAATTACGTACATCAATATCTTTCAGCACAAGTATCTCACAGACACAAACGAGGCACATTCTTTGTGCCTACATTACTGGATAACATGGGCAGTCTCTGCACTTCCTAACTGTACTAAAAATGAAGTCGTCACTCAGTAGTCAGGACTTGATGTGTGTAACCCATTGAAGGCCAAAGCTACATTACGCTTATCCTCTTATATATTCTCATCTGGAGAAGGAATACTGGACATAATGTTATAGAATTTAACCTGTATGAGGTCCCAGTCCATTGCAGGGCATCATGAAAACACACACACACACACACACACACACACACACACACACACACACACACACACACACACAATATGAAAACAGCCAATTTAATGTAGATATTCCAGCCACATGCATTTTTTGCATGTCTATTAGCTCATACATTTTTTTGAACAATTGGATATGTTCATCTGCACCCACCCCCCATCCCCATTTATTCCAAATTATTAATCTCCTTTATTCCACAGAACAATGGTGAGCCGTCAAGCCCCAATGGAGTTGGAGGAGGGACATGACCAGTGCTTAAACAGTGTCTACAAAAACATGAACATAAAATTGCAATTACATGAGTGTAATTACCCCAAAATTAACTGTGGTGCAATCAGTTACAATAAGAATTAGAATTCATACAATATGAATTGGACCTTAATTAAATGGAATTAAATGTTCTGGAAGGTCCCAAAGTTTGTTAGAGAACATATTTTAACAAACACCGTCACGCAGAAGTTATTAAAGCAAGTATAAGAAAAAGTTCTGAAAATGCCATCCATGGTAGGGAGCCCATGAGAGATGATTGGCACTGTGACATGTGACACTAGTCAATCATGGGCATCTGTGAGATCATGTCTACGACAGGGGGAATAGTGCTTTTCTCCAAGTGTGTTACAGCACTCCTGACTATGAACAAGCAGCAATTTGAAATAAATGTAATCGACTGGATGCCTTGAAGGAAGCATGTGGTGACTTTTGCCCTCCCTGGTTGTTAGCTGCCATGGTAGTTAGTGAATAAATCTATATTTATTCTCTCTCTCTCTCTCTCTCTCTCTCAATATATATATATATATATATATGTGTGTGTGGGGGGGGGTTGCCCTGCAATGGTCTGACAAGCTGTTCAGGGTGTACTCCACCTTTGACCAGTATTAGCGAGATAGGCTTCAACCTCCCTACAACCCTAATAGGCAAATGTTTAAGCAGTTTGGCAAATGAGTGAGTGTGTGTGTGTTTGTGTCAAGCAAAAAAATAAAAGCCAACAAATTACTCAGAGGCGAAGAGCCTTTTGAGTTCGCAAAGCACCTTGATGGGTTGGTCCATTTTTGTGTCAATGCAGTATCTATATTTGCGTTGCATTGATGAATGGCTCAGGTGGTAAGGTGTGGCTCAATTTTATTAGACACTAGAGTGAAACCAAGGTGTATTGGCAGATGCCCTTGTCTCCAATATCTTGAAAAACACTACTCATGTCATGCCTATTTAGATTATATGAGGTTATTATTTAAAGTAATGATTGAATGCAACATCTACAACAACTGAAGCCTGCCTGAGAGCTGATTTTAAAAATGGTGGTGAGGCATTTCCTAGAGTGAACTGCATGCCGTATGGCTCCCCAGCCTTAGTCATGTGGTAGAGATATGTGGCAGCGGGGAGTGGTTGAGCTTCAGTAGTGGACAGAGAGGAGGCAGGTCAAACCAGCAGGTGACATGTAATAATTCCCTCCTGTGTCTGATTAATGGGAGTTAATTGTCTGTCTTTGTGCTTGCAGGGTCTGTGGTAACCTGAGAGAGAGAGAGAGAGAGAGAGAGAGAGAGAGAGAGAGCTGAACAAAAGCTGTGTGCGTGTGTGTGTGTGTGTGTGTGTGTGTGTGTGTGCGTGCAGGAAGATAAATTTGCTGAAAGGTGAAAGTGAGCCAAAATAAAATGCATATATGAATTGTAGCAAACCTACCTCCCATCTCCTTATTTCCCACAAACCCTTGGGATGTTCCAGTATTCCATTGTGTCAAGGCCAAAAAGGTCATATTTTGCCCCAACAGACCAGGAAACCATTTTTCCACATATTTGCTAAGTCCGCAACATGTCTTTCCTACAAATAGGATTTCATATAGTTCACCACTCATCCATAAAACCCAGTTTTGTGGAGCATCTGGGCTATTGGCTTCCTGTGAATATCTGCTCCCATTTGAGATGTGGATACCTTTAGCTCCATCAGAGTCACAGTGTGACTTTTTATTATGTGGTTAAAAAAATTTATTATATTTTCAAGGTTTTTTAGTTATATTTTCTAGCATCAAAGCATGTTATGTTAGTTGACATTTTATGCGCCCATAGTCATTGAAAATTGAGAAAGAGATAATAATTCTATCAGCCAATGTTACCATTTCACAAAAACCATCTGTCACATACAGTGCACAAGACGTATACCACAGGTCCAAGACAAAAAATTGGGCAAAGTTCTTGGAATAGTAGTTGTAACAAACTCATCTGTTGTGCGATGGAAAGTGCGATGGACAGTTTTGTATATGTTAAAAAAAAATCTTGTCTTATAGGTTTTTACATATGAGATCATAAAGTTCATTTGCTAGGTCTGTTGTCCGATGCCCTACAATGTCCTACGGCTGTGTTACAACTATGGTAGAACTATGATTGCCCTATATTATACCCACAGGACTTCCTTTTATACCCACGTATATACCCATGTACATTTTTTATAACAGTGTTAGTTTGAACCATACGCAAGTTGTAAGTCCACTAATTTTCACAGTATATGACAATTTTTTTTATTTGACTTACAGACCTGAATAATTTTTCCCACAAAAGACAGACAACACATATGTTAGATGTGAATGCAACTACACAGCTTTTAATCCACCTCACCCAAACCTACATCAGTCCCTTCTGTCATAGCCCCACTAAATTCGTACAACAAATTAATTTGCGGGTTGTTTGTTTCAAGGAGTTTAAAGGTGTCTATTCATTAGGGAATAATACATACCCAGTGCAGGGGTCACTGACACTCACGTACAGGAGTAAGCAAATAGTTTCAGAAAGGCACTGTGGGCAATTTCTATTTTATTTCCAGGTGATAACACTGTATTTCATGTCTTTTTAATATGCCCGGTAAGTAAATTGGCTCCATTAAAGGCACAATAACTCACACAGTCACTAAGTTGCAGAAACGCTTAATTCTACTAGGGGAGGTGGGAGTCTATCCCAGCCGACACTGAGCAAAGGTGGGGTACACTGAACAGCTTGCCAAACCATCGTAGGGTCAACACACACACAGCCATTCACACTCACATTCACAACTAGGGGCAATTTGGAGCAGTTCGCCTAAGTATGTATATCTTTGGACTGTGGGAGGAAACCGGAGTACCCAGACGAGATTCACGCAAGCACTGGGAGAACATGCAACACCTAAAGAAACACCTAAGCCTGGGACTCAAACCCAGGACCTTGTTGCTGTGAGGTGGACGTGCTAACCGCTACACCATTGAAGGCACAAATAAATTATATATTTCCCAGACAAACGATATGGCTGTTCATCACCCATAGAAGGAAAACAAACAAATAATCTATTTATAAAATAAATATAAATCAATAAAGAAAGACTGCATGCAATGCTAACTCTCTCTCTCTCTCTCTCTCTCTCTCTCTTTCTCTCTTACATCAGATAATGAACAAACTCGTAGGAATGGAACTCCTTATTCCAGAAAGCAAAACACATTTATCTATCCAGCAGTCTAACCCTGTACAGAACTCCTTTCATTTTGTACTGATTGTTTTTACTTCTCTCTCTTTCTGGCAGTGTCGTGTTTGCTCTTATTATTGCTTGCTGACGTTCTTTCTTTTTGTTTTTCTACTGATAGTGACATCCATAGACATGACATAGCCTACAGTATATACAGACATGTAGTCACATACTGGCTTTCACATCTGCACACACAGTCTCTGGAAAAGGCCCATACACTTGGCTTTGATGTTTAAGACATGCATGGGGTTTAATTTAATCTGCAAAGGGAGTAATGAACACGCTGCTGTCAGGCCGTGGTGCTTGCATATTTGTATGGAACTGTTTTGTGTTGGGGCGGCATGGTGACGTAGTGTTTAGCATGTCTTCCTCACAGCAAAAAGGTTCTGGGATCAATTCCTGGGCTCGGCCATTTCTGTGTGGAGTTTGCATGTTCTCCCTGTGCTTGCGTGGGTTTCCTCCAGGTACTTTGGTTTCCTCCCACAGTCCAAAGACATGCACATTAGGCTAACTGGCTTCAAAGTGTGAGTGTGAATGGTGGTGTGTGTTGCCCTGCGATGGTCTGGCGATCTGTTCAAGGTGTACTCCGCCTTCACTCAGTGTTGGCTGAGATAGGCTCCAGCCTTCCCGCAACCTTATTAAATAGTTTGGCAAATGAGTGTTTTGTATTGTCTTGTAATTTTTTGGAGGTCCACTTGAAATGTTTTTAACAGAGTTGCTGTGAAATAAAATATTTGACAAGGTGATTGGCCAATCATCATATCACTACCAATGAAACTTGCTGTTTGGCAGATTATTTTTACTAAATTCTGAATTTCTGGCGAGCTCATTGAAATCTCTGAAGATATCTGGATTCAAGCCATCCAAAGCTTCTTTGATCTTTTTGTGCAGCTCTATAATAATGCTGGTCAGACACAAGCAGTGTTTATAATACTGCACATGGAGCAGAGGCAGTAAAAACTCATATTGAATATCTCCATTAAAGGCTGGGAATTATTATATCTGGTGGATTTTCTCAGATGTCTAGCTGTGGAGTTGACTCTTCAGAAGTTATTGAGGAACACATAAGCTGTGTTCATCACACTTTAGTATTGGAAGGCACTGACAGAGATCTCTCTCTCTCTCTCTCTCTCTCTCCCTTTTTCTCCTTTTTTGGAAATGTTGATTTTCTTCGTACCCTTGCGCATGTTGATCACCTGTAAAGTGCAAAGCACATTCCAGACCGCTCATTTGCATTTAGTAACACCCACAAAACTCCATAAAAGGTCAAGCACACAATGAGCTGCAAACATGAAATGACTACTGAACAGAAAAAAAAGGCAGAAATGCAAAAGTGTTCTATGCCAGTACAAATATTTTGCAGCATAACAGCACGTGAAAAAGTCAAAATTACAGAAAACATGAAATAGTCCTATTGCCTAACAGCAAGAAGGTCTTGGGTTCGAGCTTGGTGAGGGTGTTTCTGTGTGAAGTTGGCAAGTTCTCCCCGTCCTTGCATGGGTTTCCTCCCACAGTCCACAGCACATTAGGCTGATTGGGTTCCAAACTGCCCCTCTGTGTGAGTGTGAATGCTTGTGTGTGTGTGTGTATGTGTGTGTTTTGGCCCTGTGATGGTCTGCCGAGCTGTTCAGAACGTGCTCCAGCCTCCAAGTGAGCCTAGTAGGGACTGAGTGGTTCGACAAATAAGAGATTGAATGTAATAGTTGGGAAATATATGAAGATACAAGAAAATGGTTCGACATGAACATGAGATATGTGGTTAGCATGCTTGCCTCACAGCAAGAAAGTCTGAATTTCGAGTCCCGGGCTCAGCGCGGATGTTGTTGTGGAGTTTGTATGTCCTTCCCATACTTGCATGGGTTTCCTCCAGGTACTTTGGTTTCCTCCCACAGTCCAAACATGCACATTTGGCTAATTGCCTTTAAGAATGTCTGTAAACTGTTGTGTTTTGGCCCTGCAGTGGTCTGGCGAACTGTTCAGGGTGCACCCTGCCTTCTCCCACTGCTGGCTGAGATAGGCTACAGCCTTCCTATTACCCTCATAGGAATTAAGCGGTTCGAAAGTGAAAATGAATGACCATGAGATGATATGCTGCACCCGGGTGATCATGCATGGCAAGCATGTCACACAAAGAAAGTGGTACTTTAAAATTGTTTTATGTATCCAAGCCAATGCCCTGGATGTGTTGCACAGAGTTAACAGAAGATGCTACGGCAAATGGAACCAATTTATAAGCCAGCTTTCATCCTCTGAAAAATTTATACTGGTCTTTATACATCCCTGCTCTCACTAAATCTTCTGTCAGCGGAGGCACTTTTTTTATGGCTTACGGCAATGTGCAGACCAGTGCATCCTCTGTTACCGTAGGCATTTTTTTATGTAATAATTCAGTGCCTACATTTATTTGTTTTAATTTATGGGCTTGTGTTGGTGAGAGTTGTTTATTTTTTAAACTCTTTAATTAGTGCCAGTAATACTGCAAATACAAATGTGCATGTGCATATGTTTACAAAGCTGAAGGATATGGTACCGGCAAACACAAGGCCAGAAACCAATGAACCAAGTCGACTGACAAGGTAAAGCAATATTAACAGGATTGTACATGAATACAACTGCTTACTTTTATTTATTGTGACATTCAAGATGAACACTAACATAAAAAAGAATGATGGAAAAGTTTAAAATACCCTGCTTGCATTTCTCGGCCATATACATTGCTTGCAATGCATTTAAATGTGGAGTGTGTGTGTGTGTGTGTGTGTGTGTGTGTGTGTGTGTGTGTGTGTGTGTGTGTGTGTTTGTTTGTGTGTGTTTAATCAAATAATGTTGTTGGTGACATGATCTAGGCACATGCTGCACCTAATATAAATTGGGCAGTGTAATTTATTACCAACTAGCTATGATACTGTAGGTTTGCCATGTTGCAAGCGTTCATGGCTTATTTGGCTTGAAACGGACAAAGACTAATTACATGCTTTGCCGTGAGATTAACTTATTTCTTTGCAAGTTATCCTGAGATGGAACTGAGGTTGTTTGGCTTATGACATCCAGAAAAAAAGCTACAATTCTATATGAAATGAGGGAGGAGAGGGAGAACACCAATAAGGTTACAGCTTACATTTCACTCCTTTATAAATAAGGATTGTGATGGCAGGGATTTACACTCCGCTGTCAGATTGTTATTACTTCCCTGGTAGCCATGGGGCAGAACACTACGGCTAACATTAGGTCAGTTTGTTACCATGCCTTAGTCTGCTCAATTAGAATGTAAAACTCACACAAGAATAATGGAGTAGTTCACATGTTTCGGATTTTGCCAAAAGCAGTTCTTTCGATGTCTATAGACCTTGAAGCATAATGTCACTAGGATGCAAAGCATTACCCAGTACTTGCAGTACCAAAAAGTGTTACATAGATCTTGTAAGAGGGTTTGGATGCACCATTAGAGTTATATAGTGCAATAGTTGGCGACAGACCAATCTCTCTATTACAGGCCATTGTGCCATAAAAAATGATCTTGAAGCTGATATTTTAAGGTAAAACACCTATCTAATTAATTCATTCATTTTTTAAGCTGCTTAAACCTAATTAGGGTTGCGGGGAGGCTGGAGCCCATCTTAGCCAACTCTGGGGGAAGGCGGGGTACACTCTGAACAGGCCATTGCAGGGCCAACACTCATACAACCATTCACACTCACACTCACACCTAGGGGCAATTTGGAACCACCAATCTGCCTACTGTGCATGTTTTTGGACTGTAGGAGGAAACCAGAGTACACAGAGGAAATCCACGCAAGCACAGGGAGAACATGCAAACTCCACACAGAAATGCCCCAAGCCCGGGAATCGGACCCGGGACCTTCTTGCTGTGAGGCAAACGTGCTAACCACTGTGCCACCATGCCGCCTCACCTATCTAATACAGCTTTAAATTAATCTTTACATAAAAGTGCAGAAATCCAAGCAGCTCATATCAATTAAAGCCGATCAATTTGAGTTTTCAATAGTTAGTCTCATGAACACATTCAGGAGCATAAATAGGATCCAGACATTTACGTGTAACTACATTTCATGAATACCAAATTTGTAGTGTAAACACTTGAATGAACAATTTCCAAATAATTTTTTTTTTTATCCTGATTCATAAATAGGACCATTAGTATATACTACACAAAAATGGCACAATCTGATTGGTCCTCTACCTTAAAAACATTTACTATCCTGAGTGGATAATGCTTGAATCAAAATGACAGACACTCAGAGTTGTCATGGACACAAGGAGCAGGCAGAGTTTCCATGATCACATTTTAAAATGGGCCCTGCGATGGCCTGGGTGAGCTGTCCAGGATGCACTCTGCCCTCGTCCAGAGTAGGCTGAGATGGGCGTCAGCCTTCCCGCAACCCTAATTAGGACTAAGCAGTTCAGAAAATGAAATTAATGAAATGAATTTTAAAATGGGAAAAATAAACCATAGAAATACTGCTTTAGTTTGTTCTTCTTGTGTTTCCATGTAGCATATACTAAAATTTTGAGTGTAAAAACTGATACCTTTATGAAGTTGGTTTTCTTTATGTTACAAAAAATGGCATTAACTATACAGTGCTCAAAGCGCAGAGCTCACCTAACCTGCCATGGTTAAAATATGTAAGGATAAACTAATAAATAAATAAATAAATCTAATTTTAATTAGCTTTTTTGCTTGTGTTCCGTGTAGTATATACCAAAACAATTATGTTCTGAACTGACAAGTCTATTCAGATATATGAGAATAAATTATGTAGCAACATCCACCTCTCCTTCTGTGCATAACTGTTAATTAGATGTATTTGAAACACTCTCATCATCACTCTCACTCATTTGCCGAATTGCTTACTCCTATGAGGGTCGCAGGGTTGGCTGGTGCCTATCTCAGCCAACACTTGGCGAAGGCGGGGTACACCCTGAACAGCTCATCACAAGGCAGCACACACACAATCATTAAGTTAGCCTAATGTGCATGTCTATGGAATGTGGGAGGAATCTGAAGTACCCAGAAAAAACCTACGCAGGCACAGGGAACTCAAAATGCAAGCTCCATGTAGAAACGCCTGTAGTGCTAACTACTACACCACCATGTCGCCCTGTATTTGAAAGACATGTTTTAAAATGTTCTTACTTAAGATATTTTTTTTTTATAACTTTTATTTTGTTCAATAAAAAGCTACATGCCTACATTTTTAACAGTTTCCTCACTGCACCAAAGGTTTAACTTTCTAAACTCATATTATGGCATTTCCTCACTTCTCTTCATTTATTATGACAGCCAACTAATATAAAATTCTATCCTTTTCCCTCTCTCACACATCCCAAGAGGTGAATGACATCAATCACTCTCTGTAAGTCATCAGTAACATGCTGTGAGAAACATCGCTTTTGGACTTGACTAGGCTGAAGTGTGACTTTTTTCATGTTCCAGCAGACTGCAGGCAGAGAGATGTGTAGATCTGTAGGTCCAAGAATGTTTGTGTGTTTGTGTGTACCTGCATATTTATGTCTGAGGCTTTGAGACATCATTATTGAATATGTTTCCCTTGAGGCAGCAGAGCCGAATCTATAATACAGCATACATATTCTTGTTTTAATAAACCTCCAGTATTTTTACAGAGTTACACATAGAGGCAGGGAACATAAATCTTCTTTCAAACACACACAAACACACACACACACACACACACACACACACACACACACACACACACACACACACACTGTCCTTGTGGGGACCATCTTTAGCATTATTCATGCAGCTAATGCTATCCTGCATCTTAACCAAACCCTTAACTCTTAAATATTTTATTTTCTTATGCAGTGGTTAGCACATCCGCCTCACAGGGGTTCGAGTTCGAGTAGTTTATATGTTCTCTCCGTGCTTGCGTGGGTTTCCTCCGGGTAATTTGTTTTCCTCCCACAGTTCAAAGTCATGCGAATTAAGTATGAGTCTGAATGGTTGTGTGTGTTGCCCTGCGAACTGTTCAGAATGTACCCCACCTTCGCCCAATGTTCCCTCCTCAGTTTGGCATATGGGTGAGTGAGTGATGAGTGAGTGCCCTTACAAGGACAAAACTGTCTAGTGTTCCTATTCATGCGGGACATTTGGTTTTTATCAAGATATGAGAACATGAATGCGCACACACACACACGCACGCACACACACACACACACACACACACACACACACACACACACACACACACACACAAGCATGCACACACACACACGTGCACACAATGAGTGTAATAATGAAGTCACAAAAAAGAGAAGGGTGTGACCATACCTGTGAATGTTTGTGTTTTTGTGTGGGTGGCCTCTAATTAAAACAAATAATGCATATTTCTTGTAAATAGCAACAGGTGCCTTTCTATTTATGTAATGTTCATTACAACCCCCCCTCAGACCTCACTATTTCCCAAACTTTGGTTATAGCCATGATAATTTTTTATTTTACTTTAGTTTGTTTATGTTTTATTTTGTTCTCTTAGCTGTTATAAGGTACATTTCTACACTCAGGCAGAAACCTTCTATCCTATCTATGTTATTGGTCACTCCTAATGTCTGTCGGTGTGGGTTTTATTACTTAACCAAAGAAAAGCATTAAAAAGAGCTTGTGAACTACTTCTCATAACTCCATTAGATCCTTGAAATGTCACTAAACCTTGCATCTCCGGCCTCGCATCAGTCTTAGCGGAAGAACCTCACAGCAAAGCTAAAAGTTTAGCCAGGTCTGACTGTGTGTGTTGGAAAATGACTTAATCTGAGGTAAATAACCCATTTAATCAATCGATCCCAAATTATCTGTTTTCTTTAAGAAATAATAAGGGTAAAGTTGCAGCCTATTGTTCACTTGTTCAGACACACACACAGGTGCATGGGCGAGAGTGCACATACACACATGCACACTTGTGCATGGGCGGAACTGCACACGGACACACACACACACACACACACACACACTCGCGCATGCGGGTGGGACTGCACACACATACGCGTGTGCACACATGCAAATAGATACAAAACCAGCTTTGATGACACAATGTTCAAATATAT
>JBCNYH010000002.1:7449778-7466212 GCA_039654325.1 Tandanus tandanus | reverse complement strand
CCCCGACAACATAGCTCCCAGGATCATTAGGACACGCAAACCCCTCCACCACGATAAGGTGGCGATTCGAGGAGGGGGCTCCTCCCATTTTCTTCCTTATTTATTAATCCCTTAAAATTGCTTTTTCTCTGTCAGAGTTTTGGTCTGGATCTGGAGCACTGGAAGTTAAGCAGGAATACTGGGTTTTACATCAGTCCATTGCAGAGAACTGTACACACACATTCGCACCCTGGGGTAGCCGTCCATCTATCCATCCATCCATTTGCCGGACAGCTTAATCCTACTAGGGCTTCAGGGAGGCTGAAGCACATCTTAGCTGACTCTGGGCGATGGCAGGGTACAGCCTGGTTCGCCAGTTACCACAGAGACAACTCCCACATTCACACTCTCACCTAGGGACAATTTGGAACAGCCAATTATCCTAATGTGCATGTCTTTGGACTGTGGGAGGAAACTGGAGTACCCGGAGGAAACCCACACAAGCACGGGCAGAACATGCAAACTCCACACAGAAACACCTTCGCCAAGCTCGGTACTCAAACCCAGGACTTTTTTGCTGTGAGGTGGATATGCTAACCACTATGACACTGTTCCACCCCTAGGTGTAGCGTAGGTTGTAATTTAGAGTGTCTAAATGCACAAATATAACATATGAAGAATAATCGTCTGATGGCACCAACAGCAACTTGTGCATGAATTATAATATAAAATATTACAGTATAAAAACCATGAGATGTGAACAAAAATGAAAATGCTTTGTGTTTTATCCCAAAAAAGAACAATTACTGGAAAAACAGTTACTGTAATTAAATTAAATATGCCCATGGAGACTGAGGAGAAATAACCCGTAATAAAATAGTTAAAAATGTAACTCAATGCTGGGGAACATACTTTTTGCCAGGATGTGTTTTATACCATGTACTTGAAATACCAAACCATTTTTCCTGGCAGTTTTTAATAGCTTTGAGTGTTCTCAAATCTTGCTACCAGATATTACATGTTTCCCTTTCTTAGAAATAGCTAAAATGTTAATCAAGGCTTGATTTGTGAGCTGCCATCTACAAAATTCTTTGTAATAGTTCTTAATCTTTTAGACATTTCACTTTTAAGGGGAATTGAGCTCTTGTTAAAACATTCATTCATTCATTTTTTCTAAGCTAGCTAGCGGCCATCTCAGACGACTCTGGGCGAGGGCAGGGTACACCCTGAACAGCTCGCCAGGTCAACGCAGGGACAACAATCACACAACCATTCGCACACACACTCACACCTAGGGGTGATTTGGAACAGCCAATTAGCCTACTCTGCATGTTTTTGGACCATGGAAGGAAACCAGAGTACCTGGAGGAAACCCATACAAACACGGGGAGAACATGCAAACTCCACACAGAAACACCCGATCCCGGGAATCGAACCCAGGACCTTCTTGCTGTGAGGCGGACGTGCTAACCACTACGCCACCGTGCCACCTCTTGTTAAAACACTGACAATTAAATAGAACAAAACAAAATAGTAGCTGCCTTCCGTCCCATCCAATCTTACAGTCAGCACACAAATCCAAAGTGTAACACTCCAAACAGACAAAATCACTGCATTGGCTTTGGTATTACAAATAGCATGCAGAACATCCATGTGAAATGTATTTCCTGAATCTATTTTAAGATTTTATCTAATATTTATACCACTTATCTGTCGGGGTCATGGGAGAAGCTGGAACCAATCACAGCTGATTACGGCAAGAGGTGGGTTATAGCCTGAACAGGCTGCTAAGCTATCTGTGATACTGAACAGACGGTTTAGTGAGGTCCTAGGGTCGGCCCTGCTAATCGAGAAGTCAATCACGCTTGACTATCTAGAGGATGTAAAAGTCATAACAAGGTTTCCGTAGGTGAACCTGCGGAAGGATCATTAATTGGTAGTACCTGCATTGGCGCGCCGCCTAACACAGACACAAATAACCAATTACACTACCATTCAGACCAAATGGAAATGTAAAATAGCCAGTTAACCTAATCTAGTCTATCTAGAATAAACTAATCTTACTGTCTACACTAGCAATCCTAGTCTTTGGATTGTTGGAGGAAACCAGAACATCCAGAGGACACCCATAGGAGCACAACATGCAAACTCCATAAAGAAAGGCTCCAATCAAACAAGAGATTTCAACCCAGATCCTGCTTGCTGTCAGATGATAGTGTTAACCACTGCACGTTTGTCTTCAGACTCAGTTGTGGGGAGGCTGGAGCCTGTCTCAGCTGACACTGAGTAAAGGCTGGGTACACCCTGAACATCTCGCCAGACCATTGCAGGGACAACACAGTCACAACCATTCACAGTTATGCCTAGGGCAATTTGGAACAGTACATTAGCCTACTGTCCATATCTTTGGACTGTGGGAGGAAAGTGGAGAACCTGGAGAAAACCCACGCAGGCATAAGGAGAAGATATTAAGTCCACACAGAAATGACTGAGCCCTGGACTCGAACCCAGGACCTTCTTGCAGTGAGGCGGATAAGCTAACTACTACACCACAGGAGGTGGTCATATTTACTATCTTGCTCTATGTTTAATAATGACATGTAAATATTAAACATTCATTCTCAGTAATCTTAAACTGAGTCAATCCTGGAACACTGGTAGTAAGGTGTACATTCTCTGATCAGCCATAACATTAACACGTAAATTATATGTATTGCAGATTAACTCCTGACTGGTCTGCAGCTAATCAACCCCATTCACAGCAAGCTACAGTGCACTGTGTGTTCTGATTCCTTTCTATCATATCCAACAATAAGAGTTTCAGCAGTTTGTGCTATTGTATATGTACCAGACATACTGATCTTCACTCCCCACGTGCATCAATGAGCCTTGGGTATCCATCACACTCATGCCGGTTCACTGGTTGTCGTTCCTTGGCGTACCTTTGGTAGGTGCTTACCACTGCATATCAGGAACATGCAACAAGCCCTGCCGTTTCGGTGGTGAATAGACCCGGTTGTTTAGGCATCACAATGTGGCCCTTGTCAAAGTCACTCACATCCTGACACTTGCACATTATTCCTGCTTCCAACACATCAAATTCGAGACCTGACTGTTCACTTTCTACCTTGGCAGGTACCACTGTAACAAGATAATCAATGTTATTCACTTCACCTGTGAGTGGGCATTTCCTTTTCATTTCAGTTTCTGAACCACTTTATCCTTAATTCGGGTCGCAGGGAGGGTGGCGCTCATTCCAGCCAACTCCAGGCGAAGGCAGGGTACACCCAAAACAGCTAGCCAGACCATTACAGGACAAACACACACACACACACACACACACACACACACACACACACACACACACACACACACACACACAAGTGTATGTGACAAACCTAGGGCTAATTTTCACAGTAGGCACTTTGGAGAACATGAGCACCATTAACATGATCCTCACAAACAAGTCTGTGTCCTTCATATTTCATCATACATAGAGCCATGTTCTGCTTACAGGATTAGTTCTCAGAGAAGGACAGTGATAGCGAGAGTGTGGAAGAGGGGAAGGAAGTTATAGAGATAGTGATCTTTCATGCTTAAACACAGATCAAAGGGATTTTGTTGTCATCAGTCAAGATCATTTTAATCTACCTCCATGACATTGTCCAGCAGCTTGACTCAAGAGACAGGCATGCATAGGAAATGGATTACACCATGTCCATCAAGTAGCGTTGTGTGCTTTCGTAACCAAACCTACATCATGCGTGTGTGTGTGTGTCCTTCAGGACATCATCCATCATGACAGTTTTCCCTGTATTAATTCATCAACAGCTTCTTTCTATTTCCCTTATCTGCTCATCTTCTACTCTGCTGCAAGACAAAGTCAGCTAATAATTCTATGCGCACTCGCAAAACTCACTCACACACTGGGAAACTTTAATATGCATTAAAGATTAAAATTAATAACATTAATTCTTCTTATTCATCCTGTTCAGAGTAAGCAGATTGAGTTCCATGCGTCCGCTTGCTCACTAAGGTTTGATGTCTTTGTCCTTCCACTCTTAATTAAACCTGTTTGAAACTTGAAAGCCTTTTATTTCTGCCCCCGCCACACAGTTCCTGCAAAAGCAGTGAGACGAATGAGAAAAAGTGAGAGGAAAGAAGGGGGGACAGCATTTCTGTTCCTTTCCTGGCTCTCATGCTGAGGGGTGTGTGTGTGTGTGTGTGTGTGTGTGTGCGTGCGTGTGTGTGCTGAAGTCTCGTTTAAATGAATCAGGCTTTTAGCACGTGTGCTTAAAGCAGATAACGACTCGACATTATGAATTCAATCACTTTCTAGGCCAAGCAGCGGAGGTCATAGCCAATTACTCTGAGTAAGCACACACTCACACACAAGCATGTCGTGTTGTATGAATGAAAGGTGCTTTTATAGAGGAGCTGCTTCTAAGCGTGCTCAGATTTTCACTCTTGGGTAATTCCGTTTGGCTGTTAAAACACCGTTAACAATAGAGTATATGTATGCATTCACAATTTATGCTGTACTACATATACATAAATCTAACCTAACCTTAATGCTCCACTATATAGGATTTAGGGATATCTATTAGAAGAAATGGGAGGGAGCATTGTGGTGTAATGGGTAGCCATTTTGGCTTACAGAAAAAGGTCTTCGGGTTGAACTCCGTGGTCAGCAAGGATGTTTCTGTTTCCTTCAGGTGCTCTGGTTTCCTCCCACAATGCAAAGGCATGCACATTAGGCTAATTAGGTATTCAGGATTGGCCCTAGCTATGAATGTGAGTGTAAATGTGTGTGTGTGTGCGGCTTCTGCAATGGACTGGGGTGCTGTTCAGGATGTACCTTGCCTTCGACCAGAGATGGCTGGGAGTGGCTCCTGCCTCCCTGTGATCCTAATAAAGAATAAAATGGTTCAGAAAATGAAATGAGATGCATGTCTTGGAAGATCAATTTTTATGGGACATACTAATTTTCACACGACTGTATTTACACACACACACACACACACACACACACACACACACACACACACACACACACACACACTCTACCATTCCAGGATTCCAAATAGGTCTTAATGAGACAGCCCATGGCAGTAAAAGAGCTGATCTGAAACACAATGTGTCGATTTGCCCTGCTTCCTTTATTCAGTTGCCATGCATAAATCCATTTATGAGGATTGAGGCATACACTGTGGTGCAGTTCCGTTCTCTAGCATTCAGTTGCTATGGAGTTAGAGGAACAAAAAGCGGCCAATTTCTCATGAGACCATGCAGTCCGTTTGTGCAATTGTGGATTATTAAGATGTGAAAGGACATGTCAGATCTGTCTCCTCACATACTGTATGTGAGCTATCTGGACCTTTTTTCTTGTAGCATGTGCATGGCCTGTGAGCAGGACATGCCACCAGGTTCCCTGCTGCCACTTCATGCGGGTTAGGTATCTTTAGCTGCCTTCATTAACATCATCTTCAGTGGTGGTGCAGTCACAATATGACAAGAGGCTCATGACATTTCTTTCATAACCAGAGAGTGAGAAATGATCAGTGTGGGAGGACAAGAGTGCGGGAGAAGAAGGCAGCGAAAGGAGGGAGAAGAAAGGAACAAGAGAGAGGAGGTGGAAACAGTCGAATGCAATAGTGAGACCTTGAATAATCATCAAGAAGTCTTTTCCACTTTAATTCAGATTTTTAAATAATCTTTAACACCTTCGCAATGGGTGAGTTGTGGCATGAGAACCACATCCTATGATCACAGCCTCATCAGCGCAGTGAGAGCAGAACTAATGGTGGCAGAGAAAGATCTGTTCTTCTACCTCTCCCATGCAAACCCCTCATCAAACTCGGCCTCTCTCTCACCACCATCACCACATCTTGTTATCTCTTTTATCTTTTGTATCATGATCACATTATAATTTATTTTCTTCATGCCATTATATTTCTCTCACTATGTTTACCTATGTAATAATGAAGCCCAAAGTTTTAAAAGCCATGCGGTTTCTTTTGGGTTTGCTCACCTTCAATTTATGTATGTATTTTATTTGATGTGTTTTTGAGGCAAATAAATAATTGGGAAAGTGAAAAAATCATCTTAGCATTGCAGGCACTTGGGTCAAAATCATAGTGAAATAGCTTAAAGAACCAGCATTCTTAACCAGGTTCACCTTCACAATTTTGTAAATGTTATCAGGCAGAAAAAAAGAGTTAATAATTAATAAATTTAACATACCCCGTAATCACTTTTTTAAATACCTGCAGGTAAGAAGCTTCATTAGAACACAACAAAATCAAATGTTATGCATCCCTTCAATATCTATATTAGAAAAATAGCCGTTCTATACAACGTCGTAACCTCTCAGCCAGGACGCTTCAAGCGCATGGAGGACAAAAGCCACCCCCCATACGAACAGTTTCGGACAATCAACATTTTATTAGCCACCCCACACACAGGTTTAGGTGATAGGGAGTGGCTATGCAAAATTTCAGAATGCTATCATGCATATGAGCTGAGCAATGGCCCGGAAAACTTTATATGTTCAAGGTCACTATGCCAAGGTCAAAGGTCACATATGCAAATTAGCTACCCCATGCACAGGTTTAGATCATAGGGAGTGCCTATGCAAAAGTTCAGAAAGCTGGCATGTGCACAAGCCAAGCAATGGGCTGGATTAAGTTATTGGGTTATAAGGGTGTACTCTGCCCTCGTCCAGAGTCGACTGAGAGGGGCGCCAGCCTCCCCATGACCCTAATTAGGATTAAGTGGCTTAGAAAATGAATGAATGATTTGGCAAATAGAATAATAGCCCTCTCATGGAAAAATACCAGAAGACCAACAGTAGGCAGATAGTTGTCTGAGTTATGCACAACTCTTCCTTTAGAAAAAATTACATTAAATATAATTATATTTATATTTTTAATATTATATAATGTATGTAAACTATACGTTCAAAAATCAACAACATAAATTCCATCAGATCTGGGACCCCTTCATTCTCTACCTAACAGTAACAGACATGACACGTGTGTTGGAACTGCCTGCGGATGTGTAAATGGTGGCCCTCTGCAGTGACCAATACAACTGTGTGTTTTTATTTTTTATTTATTTGTATAAAATGGACCAAAATAGAGTATAACATACAGATCCCCAACCAAGAACTGAAATAAATTGAGGGGTGGGAGGGAATCGGATTTGTTTGGTGTTGTTTTTGACATGTTTGCTCAATACATGTATAATATATTTTCTTTGTTATGTTGTGAAAACAATAAAAAGAATGTTGGTTTAAAAAAAAAAAAAAAGAGTTGCTCCAGCTTGCTTGGACTGATCTGCTCAGGTGGGTGAAAGTGTGAGTGTGAGTGATGGTTAATCACTCAGCTTATTGAGCCGGAGAATCTGGAGAGGAATGCTCTTCCAGTTCCCTCCTACACACCATGTCTCTAGTCTGTCTCTAAAGCGCATCTCATCAACTCTTTTTCAATGTTTCTTGGATCAAAAGGCAAACACAAGCAGACAGAATTGAAAAATGATACTCACATTAAAATTTTAAAGGAAATCAGTTGCCTTAACCTTGCATGAGTGCTGAACATATCGAATCATGTTGTTTTTCTTACCAGAGCAAAGTACCTACACGAACTTCTCTAAATCCTGCAAAAATTGTGCATTGCACATGCGTGGTGCCCCATGTAACTGCACCCATCCACCTGAGGTCAGGCCCCTTTCCATATATGGTAAAGAGAACTCTGATGCTTGTCTTTCAATATGGCTTTATAGGAAAACACTCAGGGCGGTATGGTGGCGTAGTGGTTGGCACGTCCACTTCACAGCAAGAAGGTCCTGGATTCGAGTCCTGGACTCGGGTGTTACAGTGTGCAATTTGCATGTTCTCCCTGTGCCGGTGTGGGTCTCTGCTGGGTACCCTGCTTTCCTCCCACATTATGAGAACTGTACAAATAGTGCACAGTACCTCATGTAGGAACTGGTAACAGGTTATTCACATCATGGAACAGGACATAGCTCATATAAGTGTAGTATGTATTTTGTATGAGTGTGAGTGTAGGTCTAAGAGGAAGAGAGATGTTTCTGTGTCCAGACAGTAGAAGCACAGGGACTATTGTGTGTGCAGTGAGTTGACAGGGCAGTGAGGGGTATTCCCAGTGCATTATCCCCGCCGCACTTGAAACTAGTGTCCATGCTGTCAGGCTCGTGCAGTACATCTTCTCTCTCACTCTGTCGCAGCTACTCATGTTCTCGCTCCTCTTTTCCTCTCTTCCTTTTTTTTCACCCCCTTACATGCATGTACATAGCTTTGGTATCTTTGATTTATGTACTTTTGTTTCTCAGTTCCTCAGTTATCAGCTTTATGCCATGGTAAAAGCACATGCTGTGCATCCTGAACGCACATCGTCCAACCAACATGCACTGCACAAATTGGTAGCATGGGACTTAGAAAGGTTAAAGTGATGCACATACTTGGATCAGTGGCACGCACACACACTCACACACACACATACACACACACACACACACACACACACACACACACACACACACACTAATTACTCTATTTACATAGAAGACAGTTTAATGAAAATGCATGTGAAAAAAGTGCAGCTCAGCAATCCAGGTCATTAGTCCATGACTGCTTTTCCATTTCATCAGCAATAGTTTAGGGTGTGCCTATCAGACATTCACAATCTGATGAGGTTATGGTTTATGAACAAGTGAAAGACTCATGCCCAGACTATCACTCATTTCAAACTATCATTAAAGTGTAAAGTGAAGTCTGTCCCCACATCTGTACATGTAACACCATGAGTATCAAGGAGCTCAGATTTTAGTCAGTGCATAAATATACACCAAATACTCTGCCTGGCTAAAAAAAAATTTAAAGTCGTGCTCTCTAATATTTTGTTGGACCGCCTTTACCCTTGTATGATTACAGCACATATTCACAAATTTACAAATTGTCAAATTTAAGCATCACAACAATTTATTTCAATACGGAGTTGGGTTCGTTTTTACTGACATCTTGAATTGATGAGGAGAAAATTTAACCACCCCATAAAGTCTTCTCCAGCACATCCCAAAGACTTTCAATAGGGTTAAGGTCAGGACTGTGTGGTGCCAGTTCAAGTGTGAAAATGATTCTTCATGCTCCCTGAACCTCTCTTTTACTATTTGAGCCCCCATTTTACCTGTGCCAGCAGGGAAGAAAAAATCCATGGATGGAATACCCTGCTCATTCAGTACATTCAGGGTCATTCAGGTCATCAGCTGACTTCATTTAACTCACTTACTCACTCACTTATTTGCTAAACCTCTAAATCCTATTATTAGGGTCGTGGGGAGGCTGAGCCTATTTCAGCCGACACTGGGCGAAGGTGGGGTTCACCCGGAATAGCTCACCAGACTATTAAAGGGCAACACACACACAACAATTTACACTCACATTCACACCTAGAGGCAAATCAGTCAATTAGACTAATGTGCATGTCTTTGGATTATGGAGGGGAACTGGAGTACCCGAAGAAAACCCACACAAGCTTGGGGAAATACCTGAACCCGGAACTAAAACCCCCAGACCTTCTTGCTGTGAGGCGGACATGCTAACCACTACGCCACCGTGCTGCCTGACTTCATTTTGTTGCCTCATAATGTTGCTGAGCCTCTTACGGTTACGGCTATTACAGTTGTAATTAAGGCTAAAGGTGGTCCAAAAAAATATTAGAGTGCAGGACCTTTTTTGGCTGGGCAGTATCTATGTGATGCCTTATATCTTGTATTTTACAGATCTACAAGTACACGCACATGCACTTAACCAGATCTGAAACACATCTCAGAAAAAAAGTCACTTTCTTCATATCATCCAACTTTGTAAAATGAGCTCCACAGTGTGGTGTTTGCTAAATAACACGTCTCCTTTCAGAACTACAAAGCTCTACAAGTCTTTGACATACACAGTATTAGTTAGCAGCTTTGCAGCATGATGCCATAACCACATGTCCTTACACAAACTAGAAACAAACAAACAAAAAATTCTTCAGCAACTAACACTGTCAACTAATGATAGACTCACATAAACCCAAAGATCCGTGCAGAGAGCTGAACTAATGATCAAAAGCAGATGCCCCGGTAACGAGGCCAGTCCTGTGGGAGATACTTCTGTTTTACTTCACAGTTTGTTTGCTGAGATTGCTGTTTACATGTGGATGAGCTGATCAAGCACGATATACACACTGCCTTTAAAAACACATTTGGCAATAGATACAATTTTTTATATTTTATACATGAAAAAAGAGTGGGGCGGAACGTTGGCGCTGTGGTTAGCATGTCTGCCTCCCGTCTGCTCAGGCATTTCTGTGTGGAGTTTTCATGTTCTCCCCGTGCTTGCGTGGGTTTCCTTTGGGTACTCCAGTTTCCTCTCACAGTCCAAAAACAATTAGGCTGTTCCAAATTGCCCCCAGGTGTGGACAGAAGTGTGAATGGTTGTGTGCTTGTGTGTGTGTGTGTGTGTGTGAATGTGTGATGGCCCTGCTGTGGTCTGGCCTTCGCCCAGTGTCGGCTGAGATAGGCTCCAGCCTCCCTGCGACCCTATTAGTATTAAGTGGTTCAATAAATTAGTGAGTGAGTGAGTGAGTGAGTGAGATGACAGAGAGTGAAAGCCTGTACTTTGAGGTGCTTTAAGAGGGGAATCCCCACTGTGTTCTTATTAAATTATTTGCTCTTTAAGAAGTAAACAAAGTGATATGGAATGTTTTGATGAAAAACTATTCATTATAGAGATTGCTCATTGTAGCATTGAAAAGAATTGCGGCTCTGGAGCATTTAAAGCCTCTAAAAGCAAGCTCTTATTATATGAAATGGTCAGTGTTGCTAGATGGCCATCTATGATAAGGTTTTGACCCATGTTTTGGTATAAGCTATTATCCTCTGGTCATTTCCACATTTCATTCCCACTGTGCATAATTAATGCTGGTTTGGACAAAAAAAAATTATAGAAGAAGCTACAAAATGGACCTGTTTTATCATAAAAGCCTTCAGCGAATGAAAGCATTTACATTTTATGTTTATTTATACATTTATATTAGTTTACTTAAATTGAAAAAGAAAAAATAATGGTAGAATTATAAAACAAACAGACTGCAGTAGATCATAATAGTGCATCAAAACTAAAGATCCATAGTGGCAAAAATGGCAGTTCACATTGCCTCTTATTTGAGGACTGGTCTTAACTTTTAGTCACAGAAATGGTCACTGAGGCTTACATTTCAGGTGTCGTTTTACAGCTGTAGTTTCAGAATGCTTTAAAACAAGTCAGAGATGAATTTCAGGGTTTTGTATTACAAATCAAAAAGTATCTGGAGTTCATGTCCTCGATTTGTGTTTGCAATAAATCTTTCAGCATAGTTAACAATCATTTAAGAAAGCTAACCTGGCACATGCTAAATTATTCACTTGGTGCAAGAAATCCTCACTATAATATGCAATATGCAAATTACAAGGGGAAAAATGGGGCACAAAGAAAAACATTTTTTTTACAGATTCATTCATTCATTCATTCATTCATTAATTTCTGAACCACTTAATCCAAATTAGGGTCATGGGGAGGCTGGCGCCCATATCAGCCAACTCTAGGCAAGGGTGAGGTACACCCTGGACAGCTCGACAGGCCATTGCAGGGCAAAAACACGCTGACGACAATCCAATGGCCAATGGCGAACAGCAACAATGGTTCTTTGACATGCCTCTCAGCACAGGCACTGAGAGACATGGCTGGCCTTTGATAACCCAGTTAGCTGCACTGGGGGGACAGTAGTGACAACTCTGTGATAGTGGGGCTTGAACCCCCGACCTTCGGATCAGTAAGCCAGCAGCTTAAGCACCAAACCACCACTGCCCCCTCTTTAGAGATTTACAACTGTAAAAAAACATAAACCATAGTGTTATCAACAGTACATATATAAAATAGCCATTCTATAGAACGTCGTAACTCCTCAGCCAGGATGCCTCAAGTGCACGGAGGACAAAAGCCATCCCCCATACGAACCATTAGGTCATAGGGAGTGCCTATGCAAAATTTCAGAAAGCTATCATGCATATGAGCTGAGCAATGGCCCGGACAAACTTTCTATGTTCAAGGTCACTGTGCAAAGGTCAAAGGTCACATATGCAAATTAGCTACCCCACGTACAGGTTTAGGTCATAGGGAGTGCCTATGCAAAAGTTCAGAAAGCTATCATGCATATGAGCCGAGCAATGGCCCGGACAAACTTTATATGTTCAAGGTCACTGTGCGAAGGTCAAAGGTCACATATGCAAATTAACTATCCCAAGCCCAGGTTGAGGTCATAGGGAGTGCCTATGCAAAATTTCAGAAAGCTGGCCTGTGCATGAGCCGAGCAATGGCTGGGACAAAATTATTGTCACGCCGCCCGCCCCGCCGCCAAGCCAACGACAATACCCCTCTAACCATAACTGGCTGAGGGGTAAAAATCACTCATCATTTACTCACTCATTCTGCAAACCACTAAATCCAACAAGGGTCACAGGGAGGCTGGAGCCTATCTCAGCTGACTCTGGGCAAAGGCGGGGTACAACCTGAGCAGCTTGCTAGTCTATTGCAGGGCCAAAACATACACAATCATTTACACTCACAGTCACACCTAAAGGAAATTTGGAACAGCATATTAATGTAATGTGCATGTTTTTTGTTTGTTTTACTGTCAGAGGAAAACGGAGCACCCAGAGAAAACCCACAAAAGCACAAGGAGGACATGCAAACTCATAACAGAAACGCTCTCGCTGAGCCCGGGACTCAAACTCAGGACCTTCTTGCTGTGAGGCAAACGTGCTAAGCACTAAACAACCATGCCGCCTCATATATAAAACCAATTAGAAGGCATGTAACTTCACTGGCAGTTAACAAACAAGCCTTTGTGTTGTAGATGCCGTGTATCATGTTTCCATGAAGTATTTCTTTAGAAAGAAATTTAAGTTAATTTAATTTCTCAAGAAGGACCTTTTTTCTTTAACATACTCACTGTGGCTTTGTTTATTTTCTAGATTATACAACATCCTGAAAAATATAATGTATGATATCAAAGAAAACAGAAATAAAATTAATTTTGAAACAGAATAAATTCTATAATGTGTTCTAGTGATGGGAAGTCAGATTCTTTTAACTAACTCGATTCTTTCGGTTCGTTCCACGGTAGCGAATTAATTCATATCGATTCATTTGATTCACAAAAAAAAAAAATTTAATTAAAAAAATAAAAAATCCGTTGCGAGGCTCAAACACGCATCATCGGTTTGCAAGGCATACTGACACACTGAGCCATTTATTCTGCCTTATGAAGAGGTATCATACTAATTATATAAAGTGTTCTCTACTTAATGCTGCTTAAAACAACTTAGTGTTCAGTGTGTTTAATTTTATTTTATTAGTGTGTTTTCTTGCAATTAAACTGAAACATTTTAACCATTACAAAAATTGTTGACTGCAGATCAATACATTCGCCTTGTTGTTTGTTGATCCACATTGGCTTCTGTCTTCTTAAGGTAGGGGTATCTAGTCTCTCTTTCAACGAGTTAGCGGTTTAATGAACGACTGATCAGTTCGCGAACGACTCAGCAAAGCTTTGGTTCGCGAATGACTCAGCGAGTTATCATTAGCGAACGACTCAGCGACTCAGCCCAACTCGGTCACTCAATGAATCGGCGGTTCACTGTGCAATACGATCAGAGGTCTAGCCATAGAGACTGCCTGCTGCGCAGTGCATCACACAGCACTTCTGCCTCTGCTAGCTTTGAGACTTAATGAGTGATTCTTGCAACTAGGGGCAATATAGCCCATTGTGCATGTCTCTGGATTGTGGGAGGAAACCGGAGAACCCATGCAAGCATGGGGAGAACATGCAAACTCCACACAGAAACACCCGAGTCCAGAACTAGAACCCAGGACCTTCTTGCTGTGAGGCAGATATCAATTTAAACTTGCATAAATTGTTATAAATAAACTTGCATAAATAAATTACAAAACAGAGTTTCCTCTCAGCGATGTAAGTGTGCCATTTCTAACAAAGCATATTTATACCTGACAGGCTATCCATGCCAGAAATGTTCACGGGTACGTAAACCCCCTAAACTAAGTAAAACTGACATTCAAAATGCTTATGATTGCTTGTGTTGCTTTATTTTCATTAGTGTAGCTATCTTGGGCTGTCAAATCTCTACTAGTGCCAAAAAAAAAAAAAAAACCCTATCCACTCCACCCCGACTTACAGAGTTGAATCATGGGTTCCAGTATGTAAATATGACCTCAGTATTGATTTGGAAGCTTGTGATTAATTGGACTAAATACCTTCCATGGTATGCCAGTGTCAATATGTTGCGATGTCGAGTGTATGGGTGATTGTCCCTGCTGTTTTTATCAGATTGAAATTCTGGCTTGTACATGTATGGCTGAATTTTGTTAATACATTGATTGATTAATTCATTGTTGATAAGTTGATACATTCTGCCATGTTTTCGTGATTACGATTTCTTACAGATTTGTTTGAAATATGAGGCACAATCTACAACATGATCATTGAAACGAATTAAATCAAGGCAGAGAGTTGGACATGTGTTATATCACTACATGGTTGTGCCTATGTCTGGGTTCAGAACTTGCAACTTTTAAATGTAGAAATATACAAACATATCTCGACATTAAATATTGCAGTATATATTTATACATATATTAACTGCATATGCCATGTTTGGTTTGCTTTTAATCAGTATGAGAGGTGGGCTGAAAAGTTCATAGGCTGACCATGATGCAATGGTTGAATTTGACCAAATATGGTTGTTTTTTTAACATTGTCTTCTGTGCTGTCTACACATTTCTTCCATCTGTATTGCGGTGCTTGGCTCATTTTGGTAGAGAAGCTCTCATCCTTATGGTGAGATGGAGTACCACAAACTTTTCCACCCACCCTCATAGATTTAACCTCAGTGTTGCACATGATCTACTGTAAATAAATAACCTTGTAGTCAAACTGACAGCTCATAGTGTTGATAGTGCAATTACTTTAATTTCACTTTTGAATATTGCTGATATTGTCTGCCTCTTTCATAAGTTAGATGTTTGGTGATTGATAATGGTCTGACAGAAAAGAGATTGATTATTGTCATTCAGCAAATGAGGGCTACTGAGACTTTGTTATAAAAATAAGTTATCATTAGACTGGAAATTGATTATAGGATTGGCCACAGTGTTCACTACAAAGGTTTTTGCCTATCTCAGCTGACAGTGGCGGGGTTCACCCTGAACAGCTCAGGAGACAATTTGAAAAGCCAATTAGCCTAATGTGCATGTTTTGGACTGTGGGAGGAATTTAGTGTACTGGGAGGAAACCCACGCAAGCACGGAAATAATTTCTTCATAAACAATAAAGTAATGTACACTGTCTTTAATAGGAACACCTGTCCACCTGCACATTCATGAGGTTATTTATTACACTGATCGAAAGGCAGAAGCACAATACAAAAAAAACAAAAACCAAACAAACAACAACAACACAACAAAAAACAAAGATGCAGGTCAAGATCATCAGGTTCCCATCAAACATCAAAATGGCAAAAATGTAATCTGTGTGACTCTAAATGTGGCATAATCGATGGTACCAGATGGATTGGTTTGAGTGATTAAAAAAATAAGTATAACAGGGTGGAATGTGCCCTTGTTCAAAAATCGACAAAGTGCACAGGATGTACTTACACTTTTGTTTTTTTATGAGTGTATAATAATGTGTTAAATATTATCCATGAAGCAAAACTATATGGAAAAACAACAGTACATGAATGATTCTTCCACTGATGCTTAAAAGGTTTGCCAAACAAACAAATCACAATTCACCTTACCCTGAATAGATGACTAAATAACTTTCCCAGAGTTATTTAGATCTTATAAATACCATTTCTAAATGTGTGACGCATTATTATTTATAATAAACAGAAGCGATATTATAAATATACATAGGACATTCATTGTACAGCTCGGACCAAAATAGTGGCTATAACTCATTTTTTCATACCCTAGCACGGTGGCATAGTGGTCAGCACTTCAGTGGGGATGGCTTTATGTTCTCACAGTCCATTGCTCCGTCAACCATAATCATACAATCCTACCACCTGCTACCACCTGCAATCCTACCACCTGCTCACTAGATCCAATCCCTTCCACAATACTCCAGACTATGTCACAAGACCTTCTCCCCTTTACCTCCACTATCATGAATAACTCTATATCATCTGGTAATGTACCAACAGCATTCAAAAGAGCCAGGGTTCTACCCATCTTAAAGAAACCCTCTCTGGATCAATCAGACATCAGCAACTACAGACCGGTATCGCTTCTTTCTTTCCTTTCTAAAATTCTTGAACGCACTATTTATAACC
>JBCNYH010000002.1:7433427-7447049 GCA_039654325.1 Tandanus tandanus | reverse complement strand
ATGACTTTAAAGCACTTCTGTAAGTCGCTCTGGATAAGAGCGTCTGCTAAATGCTGTAAATGTAAATGTAAATGTAAAACAAGATGGGCACCTTGCTTAAATCAGTAGGGCACCCTACTTAGTTCAGCTTGGTTCAGGCTAGGGTTAGAGTTAAGGCTGTCAGACCAGTGAGCTGTCGGAATATAGGGCTGTAACCTGTCGGGCTTTCACTCTCTCTCTCTCTCTCTCTCTCTCTCTCTCTCTCTCTCTCTCTCTCTCTTATACACACTCATTCTGACTATGGCATTCACAATGTACAGATTTCAATACACAATGAGGCAATGAATGTGCTCTTTAACAGTGGATCTACTACTACTGGTAAAGTCCAGGAATGCGTCATGCGGAGATGTTCATGTAGCTTTTAGTGAACAATATGATGTAATTGCAGAGAAAACAAAAGCAACCACAGAAATCCAAGCAGTGGTTTAGCTCATTGTGTCATGCAAATGGCAGCTGGAGGAACAAACATACTACAGGACAAAACCTGTGATTGGAGCATTCATATGCAACAGCCAACATGAAAATCCTGAAAGAATACTGAGGCCTTTTGCTTGGGTAATTAAGTTTCTTGGTAAACAACACTTGTGATGGAATGAGCACACTGAGGTTTTCACTTGCCCAGAGAGCTAGCTAGTGTGATTACTGAGTTGGTAATGTGTAATTCTATTTTGGGATTTGTCCATCCCTGTAAATGAAATAAGAAACTAAGAAGTAGTACCAAATGATTACCGTTTAAATTACCATGCAATAAGAAAAGAAAATATTGTTTATATTTGGTGGTTTGATGAAAAGATTAATTTGTGTATTTTGCCACATTCCCAGTGGTAGGGTGCTGGATTGTTGCTCCGAAGCTCAGGGGTTCAATCCCCATTATAACCGAGTTGTCACTGCTGTCTCCCCCCCAGTAAGAGACAAGGCCAGCCATGTCTCTTACTGTCTATGGTCAGAGGCATGTAAAAGAACCATTGCTGATTTTCGTAAAGAGTAGGCCATTGGGTTGCCGTCAGCGTGTTTCTGCCCTGTGATGGCCTGGCAAACTGTACAGAGTGTACTCTGCCCTCACCCAGAGTCAGCTGAGATGGGTTCCAGCCTCCCCCCAACCCTAATTAGGATTAAGTGGTTCAGAAAATGAATGAATGAATGATTTTGCCACATTGATGCTTAACCCCACAACCATGTTCTCATTTTTCAGGTACACCCTGAAAACCCAACCATTCACACTCATCCACACCTATGGGCAAACTCCACACAAAAATGCCCGAGCCTGGGACTTGGACCCAGGACCTTCCTGCTGGGTTTGCGGCACTGTTTGGTCGGATCTTAGTAAGGGTTGTTTCAAATTCTCCCCACTTTTTCCATAATGAATTGAACAGTGCTCACAAAAAGTTTTGCTGATGATTTAATACACTTCTCCATGTTTCTTTTTTCATAACAACTTTATCTCAAATATGACTTGCCATTTTAGCTGTCATACCTTCCAAAATGGGACAAAGGATTTGAAACACTGGATAGAGTATACACAAAAGCATATACAGGGTGTCCCATGCATCTGGATATAAAGGCAATTATTTATATAAGTGCACATATTACAACAACGACTTAATTGGCTCCCTTGGACTTTGACATATGTATGCACTGAATACATGAATTACAAACATATTTTAATGTATCAGAACTGATGTTACGTACATGCAGAGATGATTTCCCCCTTTAGTAATAATTGTTCTGTGTCAAATTCAATAAGTGAAGAATCATGAACGAGTTCATTCTGATCTGTTGTGAGTTTTGCAATCATCTTGGATTTGTAAAAAGAAGACTTTTCCTTTTCAGTAGTTCAGAAATTTATAACTTTTGTGGTACAAAATATACAAAGTTTTAATTAAGTCTTGCATCATTGCAACATGACTAGAAGTTTTCCTTAAGAGATTAATTACCATTGCAAGCTCAGACTTAGTTTAACTGAAGTATCATTAAGCCAGTGCATGTCTAAAATACTCCATTCAAAGCACAAATTTATAACGATTATATAGAAGCTCTTGATTTTATATTATTGGTATCACAAAATATTTATGATTATCATGATTTTATTAATGTTAATATATATCTGATCTTATGCAAATATATAAGATCTTTGAGGGGGGCAGTGGTGGCCCGGTGGTAGGGTGCTGGATTACTGATCCCAAGCTGTCCCCCCAGTGCAGCTAACTGGGTTATCAAAGGCTGGCCATGTCTCTCACTGTCTATGGTGAGAGGCATGTAAAAGAACCATTGCTGATTTTCATCAAGAGTAGGCTGCGTTGCCGTCAGCGTGTTTCTGCCCTGCGATGGCCTGGCGAGCTGTCCAGGGTGTACTCTGCCCTCGCTGAGATAGGCGCCAGCCTTCCCGTGACACTAATTAGGATTAAGCGGTTCAGAAAATGAATGAATGAATGAATAAGATCTTTGTGAGTTGTGTACGTTTTCCATTCAAAATAATTCATTCATTTGGCTGGGTAGGTGGCAGAAACCATTACAAGAGCAGGTTAATGATTTCACTACCAAATCCAGGGAGACAATTTAAAAACATGATTCAAAAACATCATTAAAAAACAACAGAACTACAAGCTCATAATCTCAGCTTAAAAGTTTGTTTCTTTTGAGAGAAAAACTTGAGTCTGGTCTATTTATGGGCGTTAGAGTCGAATCCTGGTTTGTGATCAGGTGAGTGTCTGCTGAAAAGTACAGTCCATTTAGCTATGGCTTTGTTTAGTACTGCAAACGCTTTTCGCAAGCTATTTGCAGGAATTTAATTATATTGAATAAACTGTAATTTTGAAAATGCAGAAATGTGTTTATCGCATCCTTGCTTGTAAAATTCACCAATAGGGCTGCTTCATCACCCACTCCACTTTTACAGGTATTTTACACCTTGAAATTACTAGCTCACAAGCATTCTTGTTACTGAATGCAGCCCAGGTTTTGATGCTATGAGGCAGTCTGAGAATCAGAATTCATGGTTGCCTCAGGTGTTGACATGACAACTGCATTTCACTAACCAGAATCTTAAAAAACTGGTTAATATATTTGTGATATGGCATGTTCTGTGAATAATTTTACTAAAATGAAAGGTTTACTGTAGTAATAATGCACTTTGGATTGATGCTTTCAATGCCATAATACTAATAATACATTTTATTTAAAGATGCCTTTCTTGGCACTCAAGGTCACCATACAGATAAAAAAACAACAAAAGCACAGAAAATATACAAAAATAGATAAGATGAAAAAACTGAATAAAATTAGTCGGGCTATTTTAAATCAAGTGAAATAAGCAATATGAAATAGGTGGGTTTTAAGTCCAGATTTAAAGTGTGGGAAAGATGTGGTGTTCCTGAGTTTAGGTGGCAATGAGTTTCAAAGCCGGGGAGCAGAGCAGCTGAATGCTCTGCTCCCCATGGTAGTGAGACGGGCGGAGGGGACAGACAGGTGAATAGAGGAGGAAGATCTGGGGAAGCGAAAGGGAGTGGAATGATGAAGAAGTTCAGACAGATATGGAGGGGCAAGGTTATAAATGGCTTTAAATGTTAGCAGGAGGATTTTAAACTGGATGCGGAACTTAACCGGGAGCCAGTGAAGTTGCTGAAGGACAGGAGTGATGTGGTCAACGGAGGGGGTTTTGGTGATGATACAGGCAGCTGAATTCTGGACCAGTTGAAGTTTATGGAAAGATTTTTGAGGGAGACCAAAGAGAAGTGAGTTGCAGTAATCCGAGTGGGAGGTGACACGGCTGTGGACGAGGATAGCAGTGGTGTGGGGAGTGAGGGAAGGGTGGAGATGATTATTATTGCGTTGGTGGAAGTATGCAGACTGGATAATGTTATTAATGTGAGACTGGAAAGATAGAGTGCTGTCGAAGATGACACTCAGACTCTTGACCTGAGAGGAGGGGGAGATGGAGGAGTTGTCAATTATGAGAGAAAAAGTGTAAGTTTTGGATAGTGTAGATTTAGTACAGATTAGGAATACCTCAGTTTTGTCACTGTTTAATTTAAGAAAGTTAAGTGAGAACCAGGTTTTTATTTCTGCGATGCAGTCAGAGGGGGAGGGGGGTGGAGTGTGGAAGTGCGCTTACTGGTGAGGTAGAGCTGGGTGTCATCTGGGTAGCAGTGGAAATGGATTTTGTATGTATGGAAAATATTGCCAAGGAGGTAAATAATGAAAAGAAGGGGCCCCAGGACAGAGCCCTGGGGCACACGAGTAGTGACAGAGGAAGGATTGGATGTGAAAGATTTAAGCTTAATGAACTGATTGCAGCCTGAGAGGTAAGATTTGAACCAGTCTAATGGAGTATGGGTCCAGTCCATAGTCCAGTTGTCCAACCTGCCAGTGGTAAATCCTTGACCAATACATTGGAAAAGTGATGCATTTAAATGATTGTCATTTTCCAATGGGAAATCAGACCATAATATTATATATAAGGCTCTTTCCTTAGGAGCTTAAGTGGCAAGGCTACTAGTTCAACCACTGTACTGCCCCCAATCCAACATGGCAAATTAATTTCACTCATATTCTTCTTAAAATCATTAAACTGTGCATAGCTCCAGAAGTTTCTTAATTAAGAAATTTTAATAGAGGCAATCCAATCTTTACTTCTTTCCAGGGGCCAAAAAATGGTATTCCTGTACGTTTTCTGGTTGCCTCTGCTCAGCACTGATTTTATTTGTGACACCACAGTAGTGGTTAATGGCTCATATGAAATTAGACACTTAGGGCTTTAAGAATTAGCAGTTTTTCCATTTATTAATATTTTTAAAAAATATTTTTAACCTAACTAAACTGGTTTAAATGTTATATATACTTGAATTATTTTTTCAGTATTCAGAGCAGTGGTGGCCCGGTGGTAGGGTGCTGTCCTACTGATCCGAAGGTCGAGGGTTTCAAGCCAACTATCACCAAGTTGTGACTGGGTTATCAAAGCCAGCCATGTCTCTCACTGTCTGTGGTGAGAGGCACATAAAAGAACCATTACTGTCAATTGTAAAGAGTAGGCCATTGGGTTTCCGTTAGCATGTCTCTGCCCTGCGATGGCCTGGTGAGCTATGTGCCAGGGTGTACCCTGCCCTCGCCCAGAGTCAGCTGAGATGAGCGCCAGCCTCCCCTTGGCTGTAATTAGGATTAAGTAAATGAATGGATGGATGGATGAATGAATGTTCAGCACTCAGGTTCACACCCCTCCCCTTTCCCATCGCCCTGCTCGCCTGCAGCTAAATACAAACCCTTTTTACAAATCCTGTTCAAGGTAGGAATTTTGTGCCTTTTACTGTTTCACCCTTTTGTATAAAAGATCTGAACCCAGAATGGTCTATCATTCGGTCTGCTTTTAATGTGGAGTGACTGGTAGTAACAGAGGCGGGATTGACATCCGTGAAAATGACTGCCGTCATTGCAGAACAAGGGTGTGAGAAGTACAAATTCAACCTCTATCTCCAGCATTTCTGCCTCAAATCGTTTCCTTCTGTACTTTTCTTTAATCTGTCCTCGAACATATTTCTGATCACACAAACATGATGCCCAGCAATTTTACTTGCATTTGAAGAAAAACACAAATAAAATAATTTAATTGTTTATACTGATTGAAAATATCTCATTTAGATTTTTAAGAAAGTGTTAAAAAGAATATCCTCTTCCAGCACGTACTTACGTCTTTCAAACTTGCTCTTATTAAACCACAATTTCAAAAAATCCCATATAAGTGATTCTCACTGTCCTTTCAGTTGCGTCATGTGCAGCAGTGCCAAACCTTTGTGTGGCTTTTGATGCCTGACTGTTTTTTAAGCTCACGTAGACAGTAGTACTGGAACAGACTTTAGAAACATTTTATTTCTTCTAGGCTGGACTACAGAAATGTCTTAGTGCTTCGATGTTCCATTAAGTCCATAAACAAACTCCAGCTAGTCCAGAGCAGAGTGGCCAGAGTCCTCAATGGAACTGGAAGATATAAATATGTAGTATTCATTTATTTTTACTTTATTTCATTTTAACCACAATACACTGGCTCCCAGTGAAGCTCCACTTTGATTAGGAAATGCTTATAATAAATTAATACATAGATTTAAGCAGTGCTTAAACGCGGAGCTAACATATGATTTCCCTTACTTGACAAGATTTTCGTGGGAACTCTCAAACCCCATAAATGTATCCTACGTATAACAAGATTAATTCATTTTGTCACTTGTTTATAGAAGGAAATAAAAATAAGGTAACCAAACACGTCATCTTAGTCTCAGCCTGTAAAGTACACCATTTTAAAAATGTAGGTTTAGAGCACATTTCAATGACACAAGAATATCATTAGTTGTTTATTTGTGAATTTCTTACTTTGTAAAATTAATGATTTGCTGACAAAATCAATGACAATTAGCTCCAAAACATCTGAAAAACATTTATCCTAGTAAGAGTGCGAGCGAGTATCTATAGGATGAAAAAACCCCAATGCGAGCTCATCTGCTTTGATCAAACAGTGGTTTTTTTTATTGGTATGTAGGGTATTATAATAATAATAATAATAATAATAATAATAATAATAATAATAATAATAAGACCAGACCTAGTAATCAAGAAGAAAGAGAAAACTTGTCTCCTGATTGATATGTCCATCCCAACAGAAAGAAACACCTCTCTGAAAAAAGTGTAAAGACCTGGAGACAGAAACCGAGAAAATGTGGAGTATGGGAGACACAACAAAACAAGTGGCAATTGGTACTCTTTGTTAAGAAAGGAATGGAGAAATTCAGTAACAAAATCTAAGGAAACATCAAGATACAAGAGTTGCAGAAGATTGTCATACTGGGAACTGCTCATATACTATGAAACACCCTATTAATCAAATGAACTATCACAACCTCATGCTTGCCTTAATTTCAAGAGTTGAATTCGGCTTCATAAGTGGAATAAGTAGAATTATTTTAAGAAGAAATAATAATAATAATAATAATAATAATAATAATAATAATAAAAATCTACACTGGATAGAGCATTTACCCTCCTCCTTTCCTTAATTCCAGCACTAGAAAATACCTTCCTATAGAATGTGACTCAGACTTAGGTCAACACTAAAAATATACCTGTTATGGGGACTCATAGGCAAAGAGCTGGGATGAATTTAGGTGAAGAACCTCCATGACATCTTGGCAGCTGGGACTCATGAGAATGTCCTGGGAATGAGCTTGTCTATAGGCTAAGTGGTCTCAGGCTTAAAATATGTGTAAAGAAAGGTTCATGGCAGAAAACTCACTCACTCACTCATTTGCTAAACTGCTTAATCCTATTAGGGACACTCAGAGATTGGAGCCTATGTTAGCCAAAAATGGGTGAAGGTGGGGTACACCCTGAATAGCTCAGCAGACCATCGCAAGGTGAACACACACATTCCAAGCAGATTGGAACAGCCAATTAGCCTAAGGTGCATGTCTTTCGACTGTGGGAGGAAACCAGAGTACCCTAACCCTAACCCTAATGCCACTCAGAAATGCCTCAGTATGGGACTTGAACCCAGGACCCTCTTGCTGTTAGCCAGATGTGCTAACCACTACACCACTGTGGCGCTCATAGCAGAAAACCCACACTATATACACTATTGATAATTTCTAATCAGAAGTTCCTTTTGATAATCAGCCACATATGATATAAGCTAGGCTCTTATCTAAAAAAAAACAAAAACAAAACAAAAAAAAACATGAACAATAATTTCATGGTGTTTTATTCACAATGGTTATTATACAAAGCAAAATATAATTTTGCTCTATTACATTTGTTCAGTTAAATGAATGCATGGATTCAGGCGTCTGTATTTGCACAGGTCTTTTTACTTGACGGAGAGTTGATTGTATTATAATAACACAACATTCTACCAGCTTTGTGAGCTGAAATAACCAATTGTATCGACTCACTAAAAGAGATTAAATTTCCACCACTGGCTGGTACATTATTTAGGTATGCAGTATGACACCTTGACAGAACAAGTAACGGAAATAGATATAGTTTGTAAATATAGTAATACAAGTGTGTGTGTGTGTGTGTGTGTGTGTGTGTGTGTGTGTGTGTGTGTGTGTGTGTGCAAGCATCCACTCTGCATACACTGCAGAGAAACCCAGATACGACATGATGCAATGATTTGTACCCCTGAGAAAGTCACGATGGTCTGACAAGCAGAAATCATTATGGATTGTATTTCAAGGATTTATACGTTGCACTTAAGTTTGACAGCATGAAATACAATATTTCTGATTGGTGGCTGGCTGCAAGCCCTGGTTTGAAACTTGTAAAGTTTCTCTTTGACTTATTGTCAAAATTTTATTGCAACATGCTCTAAAGCTATGTCAATCCATTGAACCATGACTCATTTTGTTTTGCAACCATCAGACTAGACTAACAGCTCCTATAACAACACACAATAAGAGAAACTCATTGAGTCTGACTGTAAACACTATCTTCATCTAAAGTAACACTACTCTAAATAAATGATAAGTTATCCTGCTTTGTGAGATTGGCCTTACAGAATGCTTGTATATCGAAAGAGGTCTACAATCCTCTATTTGTCCATTAAATATTCCTAATTACAACTGAGTTTCCTTTATGTTTCGTTATTATATCCCAGTCTGGCAGCACTGCTTCAACATTTATTACTTTTGTCACAAGAGAGCAATTTTCCCAGCACAGACCTATCTTTGTATGCACATGTGTGCAGAATTGAGCATTAGCATGGTGCAGCTAAAGGTTGGCTTATCAGTGCTCGTTCTGCGCTAATTTCAGCTTCCTGAGGCTTTATTCCCCTCCACTGGCTAAGTAAATACTAATGCTAATTCACTGAGTGATGCTGATGGAGCTTTGTCTGTGTGTCGGCCACTCGGTTTAATTAGCCTCTCAACAGGTTTGTTGTGTGTTGGCTAATAATATGCTAAGCTGCTCTCTTTAAAAAGTTCTCTTCAGTTAGTGGCTTCACCAAGAAAACTTCCTTAATTGGCTTTGCTGGAATTAATCTGCACTTTTTCTCCACTGGCATGGTAATACAAGTATCTACACGTCTAAAGTCAGAACATTGCAGGGATTTCAGTATTTTTTATTTTAATTTTTTTAAGTTTAGTGATGTGTATCAAGCATCATCTAGGGCAGCCTCTTTCTCTCAGCCCCCTTACCCCTATGAGATTATACACGTTTACTAATTGCTCATCACTAGCCTAGTTGTTAATCAAAGTGAGACTGATGTCTGTCCTTAAAGATCGTCATTTTCAAATGTCTAGTTATTTTGACGTTTCTAACTATAAAGGCTAATTCACATGCAGCAGCTGCTCTTCCATCTCATGTGTTTAACTTGAGCTGTGTTAGTTTCCTGACCAAAATGAAGTATGTTGAAATGCATGTTGAATGTGTGGGGTGTGGATTCAAAGGGATTTTTTGGATTCAAATCCCAGTCTAATAAAATAACATCTGGGTCTCGGCTACTAAATAAATTGAGTATTATACCATGTTCCAAATGGTGTTTCTTTATTGCTAGATCGCAGCAAAACAAGTAACAATCCATTAAAAAGATTTTATATATAAAATATATATACTCTCTCTCTCTCACACACACAGTCTTTTGTTCTTACTGTTTGTAGCAAAATGCTTGAAAATGTTAAATAATAATAAAAAATTATTAGCACCACAGGCAGAAAACACCCTGCTCTGCCGATTATTAAAGTACATCTTCTATGACTATGATAGTGCATATTAGTTGGATTCCAGTTCCAGATATTTGTAACGTAAAGCCACAAATTAGTTACCAGTATCTGACTTCTCTTTCACTCTATATGTATTCTTCAATGACTTAACCCCAATATTTCCAAAAGCTCTTTGCAAACAGTCCCAATAATATGTATCATTAATGAAAACCACCACTATTTATACCAGAATTTGTCACTGAATGAGCCTCAGGTCATCTGTCCAAATTTTCTTTCACTTCTTCTAAATATCTGCATGCTTGTCGCAACTGACATGCATCAAGTGGGCACAGGGATGCAATATACAGACTAATAGGTTTATTAAAAAAAACAAGCAGACAAATCCAAAACACATTTCGAAGGCAGAGGATGAGAAGCAAGCAGAGGTTAATCAATCAGGCAAACAACACAAAAGAGATAATCCAAACATAAGGTAGGTAAGGCAGGCAGAGATTATACACAGTCAGAGGTTAGGCAGATAAATGGAAACAGAGAGACAAACTGGTCAAACAAAATAAAGGCAATATATAAACAAATGATTTGGTAGAGGCTGGCAACAAATGTCACAAAGCAATACTTTACAAAAGTGAGGGTGTGTGCAGAGTCCTTATGTAGTATGCTGGTAATGTGTGATGAGGAACTTGTGTTCTGTGAACATATGATTTGTGAGTAAAAATTGAGGTGACTGTGAGTGGTGCAAAGTATTATGAGAAGTGTAGTCAGAGTTCTGTGACCGGGAATGTGTGGATGATGTGACAACGGCAATCAATTCAGGTAATCCATGTAACAAGTGTGCCAATACATTTAATAATAAGATCTGCCTTTCTTGATTTTTGTGATCTTCAATTTTTAATGTGTATGTAAGTGCATAGAGTTGCATACATGTTTTAACACTTCCACATTCTATATGCTGGTAAATGTATTTATAATTGATGTGATTACTGTAGTTGCATAGCAAGATGTTTGTATGTTTGTACAGTATTGGTACTCATAGATCACGCTAGTTCAGTATGTAAGTGTGGTTCTATGAACTTTGTAAACTGCCAAGGCAGGGTAAAAAATCGTCGAGAGAATTTCCTGAGTGCATGTGCATGCATATTGAAACCTTCCAACAAAGTGTGAGATGATGTATGATGCAATATTTGCAATAAACCGTTCCCTGGAATCTTCTTGCCAAATTCTCACCAGGGCAGTGCTTGTCTATTATATACTTGTCTACTGTTCCTAATGACTAGGAGTGCTGCCAGTTATCTGGGAGTTCATAGAACCACAGTTATATACAGTATAGATTTCAACGCTTCTACCACCAGTCGCTATGAAAATCACCTTGATAACAAGGTCACTCATCCCTTTCTCCAGTAGGAATGGATCTGGGAACTACAGTCACATCTCAAATTCTCTTTATTACATCTACTTAGAGAGCTTAAATAGATTCAGCTGGACAGAGCAATTACTATAGATGCATCTACGAAGGTCATTTGTCACTTGGACATGAACTGGAAATTCAAATTAGATCTCAGCATGGTAGGTTAAAATTATTCCTATAAATTCGAGACACCTTATAAAATCCATCCCAATGTTCCAATGCTATCTGTAGCATACCGTATGTTTTCACTGACAAACAAATAGCTTCTATGCAACTTCAGTAGCTGGCTGGCTGGATGGCAAGTAATATTGCTATCATTGTGGCTGTATGTGATTAAACTAGCATTTTCCTTGTATAAGTGAATGTGGAAAGAAAAAAATTAAATAAAAAGGTATATGACAGTAAATGTTATGAAAATAGTTGGCTAGTAGTCAGGCAATTTCATGCCTTCTTTTGAATTTATAGTACCATATTACAATACCCTGAACATAAATTTTGGGGAAAAGTAAAAATTGTGCAGATGTAGGGGTTCAAATTAGGCACTGTAGATTTACAGTTTAGATGAGAAATGTGACATAGATTATAGGCTATTTTGTGATTGAGTCTCATGGATCAGCGGTAGCACTAGAACTGTGGGGGCTTCTATTTTTTAGAGATGATCTGATGATCTGTGTAGTGGATGGTCCAAATGCAGAAAAAAAAACACTGCCATCATTTCAAGTTTAAGAAGAGGAGTAAATTTGGAGCTGCTTAATGGCAGTGACCCTTTACAACTTGGTTGTCTAATGTTGTCACAAACAACATTATTTCTCTTAGTCTGCTGTGGAAAAGAAAGCATTCATTCATCACCATTATCATTATTTGTAGTCCCTATGTAGAGACTTTTTTTTTCAGTTGAAACTCAAAAGTCTTTTTTATAAAGACTAATAATAATTATAAAACAATAGTTCTACACATACAATGATAAAATAATTGTTGTAGACATATACTTGTAATTTTGAAAGAAAAAGTGAATTTTTGAAAGAACATTTTTACTGCAAATATGTCCAAAATATATTAAATATGACATGATATGCAAAATATTAGACTAAAATACAGAGGTTAAACTAAATGACAATGGTTAGCAGTGTCACCTCACAGCTGATAAATTGCCCTATAGAGGGGTTGCACGTGACGTTGCAGCCATACTGGACGGCATCTGGGATGGCGCTTTTTCACGTAGGATCTGTTTTCTGAACAAAATACCCGAAATGGTGTTGTACTGGAATCTAGGTCATTTGGGCCATGGACATTTCGTATATAAAACAAAAATACAAAAAAAATTAAAAATTATATCGCGTGTCCCCAAAGCCCACCTAAGATGGCCCCCATGGCTCAAACGTCCGTGGCCCAAACATACGTGCACAGTTCCACTGCTGTGCGGTTGGCTGCACTAACAGACAGGGCAAGGTGAAAGGTAAATCTTTCTACTGTTTCCCATCAAATGAAGAGCAGCAACAACAGTGGGTGACCGCTGTCAAACGTAAAGATTGGAACAGGGATCACCAGACTTCGTAGTGCACATTTCATATGAGGTAGGTAGGGTCTTTTAGAATTCTAGTTTATGACTTTTTAAAAGTGGCATTTGTCACTAGCCCAATTTATATTGATGTATTCAGAAATTTTGGCCTGTCCTGTTAGTAATTTTGCCCATACATCATATAGCAAATAGTTTGGGAGCTATTGATGGGTTTCTGTTCGAGCGCATTACTCATGATTCTTTGCGGCTGCTCCATTTTGTGTGTCTTATAAACAAAGTGATAGCATTATTACAGTGACCAGTTTATTTTATTTTCCACTCTACTGCATGAATGATGACCTCTACTACAAAACGGACGAATGAAACCTATAAAATATCCTATGTAAATACGCTGCATGCCATCTGTAGAGACAGGTATCTACAGAAATGAAAGGAAATAAACACCAAAGATCCGTATGAAATGAAAAGTGACAAGTGGTCCACAGACATTAATAGCTACCCAAATATTGCCTACCATGACTGAATGAATTACCTGGTGAACAGTGTAAGTGCCTATACATTAAATTAACTGAAGGGTTAGAAATCTTTGGAAGCCTATAATTATTTTGTGAGTGGGTGCAGGAAATTAGGCAGGCCACACTACAGGAATAATCTGTGCTAATCTCTAAAATCCGCCATTCCCAGAGGTCTACAATGCTAAATCATTATTTTAAATGATGATAATAATGAGACAGACTTACATTCATGGCATGGAATGTCAGCTGGGGCAGAACAGGTCTGATAGGCAGTAATACTATTAGGTCTAGTAGAACTTCAACGTTTATGAACTTGAGTATTTTATAAGGCATGATTGGGAGTATACTATTACTAATCCCAAGGTCGGTGGTTCAAGCCCCACTATCAACGGGTTGTCACTGCTGTCCCCCCAGTGCAGCTAACTGGGTTATCAAATGCAGGCCAT
>JBCNYH010000002.1:7368244-7379621 GCA_039654325.1 Tandanus tandanus | reverse complement strand
GAGGGGTCCAAAGGAAAAAAATGGAAAAAAAGGTTTAAAACGTGGGGGGGGTAAAAGGAAAGGGTGGAGCCAATCCCCCCCCCCCCCCCCCCCCCCCAATATCAATCAACAGATCAAAAGAGGAGTCACCTGGAACCTCTGTTATCAGCCTGCATGTGGTCAGTACAAGCACTGTAGTGTGTTAGACGAGACTGGGGGATTATTGCTATGGGAGTTTATTTCTTATTATTTTAGAATTAATAGAATTATTTTACATTCTTTACTGCAAATAGGGGTCACTAAAGTATATCACTTTTTTGCAGTCTTATGAGAACCATGGTCATAACCAGTGTTTCTATAGTTTATTTTTTTTTTTTCCTTTTAAATATATACACGGCACAGTGGTGTAGTGTTCAGCACATCTGCCTCACAGCAAGAAGGTGCTGGGTTTGAGTCCCGGGCTTGGATGTTTGTGTTGCGTTTGCATGTTGTCCCCATACTAGCATGGGTTTCCTCAGGGTACTCCAGTTTCCTCCCACAGTCCCAAGACATGCATGCCAGTTAGCTCCTAGATGTGAGTGTGAATGGCTGTGTGCTGCCCTGTGATGGACAGAGAAGTACCCCTTCGCCTAGAGTTGGCTGAGATTCAGGCCACTCGAGTTCTTCTACTCCAATCTTGGCAAACCATGTCTTAATTGACCTCACTTTGTGTACATGGACATCGTTATGCTGGACCATATTTGGTCCCCTTAGTTCCAGTTATGGAAAATCATAACACTACAGCTTACAAAGACATTCTATAATATATAAATTCAAGCACTGCTAAAAATCAAAGTCTAAATGTGTCTTGATAGATGTCCAAGCCTGGGTTTGATTTTTCCTGCTTTCCTGATTTCACGTTCATTTGTATCACCCATCTAGTTAGTTTAAGTATTTGCTTAATGAGTTCATGTTCTGTCAAGCTTCTGATCTCGGCGTTTGCTCCACAAACATTTAGTTAGCTGCAAGTCTGTCTTCCTATCTCAGTTAGACTGTGTGTTTTTTATTCTGCGCAAGTCTAAGCGGCGGTGTATGAGCTTCTATTTTTTGGGTTTCAGTTTCGTTATTAATAATGAATCTATTTTTTACCGCTGCTCATTGGCATGTAAGTCAGTGGTACATAATAGCCAATCAGCATAAACGCAACGATATGGCAATCTTATTGGATTCCCTGTGGTGGGCATGTGTGGACACAGAGCATGACATGGGACAACCATCCAAGCCAAATGTTCCATGACTATGGCGCTTCATTTGGGAGCTCCACTATAATTGCGAGCTTCCAAGGTTGTGAGTGGTAATAGTTTGGAGAAGGTCCATAAATGGAAATATTGGTCAGGTGTCCACATAGCTTTGGCAATATACAGTGTACAGCTTTTTTTCTAATAATAATAATAATAATAATAATAATAATAATAATAATAATAACAAGAATAATAACAAGAATAATAATGATAATAATAATAATAATAATAATAATAATATAAGTAATAATAATAATAATTATTATTATCCTATTTTCTTAGTGATTGCTTTTTTTTTTTAATAATGCCAGTAAAAAGAACAACCAACAGAAAGTACAATCAACAATTGTTCAAGTTTTTATGGCCATATATTAGAAAATAATCTAAATGCACACATGATAATCTAACTGAGACAGGTGTTAGTCATTAAGCTAGCAATTAAGAAATTAAGTAATTTTAAATACTGCGCAGCTCAGCAGTTTAGAAATCCCTATGAGGCGTGTCACCACCAAATGAGTCCAGTGTCACTGAAGTTCATTTTGAGACATAATCACTGAAAATGAGAACGAGAGTGAAATAATTACGCACATATTGTTTTATCAATTTTGCCATAAATATGTTCATTAATCTATAATCTATCATTCACCACCATATTATACCACAAACAACCTATAAGTATGACTTTATAGTAGGGCAATATAGGTAAAAATCTTATCACAATGTTTTTCATATCAGTTGATCGTGATATATATCACAGTATAAATTAAATCATTGTTTCTGTCAAACTTAAAGGCTTCGTCATACTTGCATAGAAACAAGGTTGTTTTTTCTTTATATAAATATGTTATATTTGGTTATAAAAATATTATTGTCAATTACTTAAGCAAAGGTAAAATTTCTGCTAAATGACAAGTAATATGATAATTTATCGATATATTGCCCAGCCCTACTTTGTATTGTAAATTAATGTGTGCTATGAATTCATTTTTATTTACACAGCAAAAGTTACAGCTTATTGAAGTACAAGTTATTTTCTTCAGATGTGAGTTTCTGTTATGAGGAAGATATCTTAAACATTTTCTCTGGATTGGCTGCACCAAATTTAACAAATGACCCCTTATTATAGAAAATAAATAAAATGAATAAACAAACAAACAAATAAATAAACAAATAAATAGGTTTAGATTTAAATGTCCAATTAAACAACTTTTCATTTTTTGAACAATCTGATTTATTTTATGGTGTCATGCCCGATATGTGATTAGGAGTAAAATGCTATTAAAAATAGATAGACAGACAGACAGACAGACAGACAGATAGATAGGTAGGTAGGTACGTAGGTAGACAGATGGACCACAGATAAGAGATGGGAATAAATTCTAAAATAAATACAGAAATGTGTTTCTCCTGTTTCTGCAGGGATGTAAGCGCATGCTACTGTGTTTTTGTGTGTGTGTGTGTGTGTGTGTGTGTGTGTGTGTGTGTGTGTGTGTGTGTGTGTATGTGTACTAACTTTGACAAGCTCCTCTGGGAATTGTCCTCGGGAGTTTTCAGGGACATTGATAGGAGGAATGACCCAGTCTCTCTTCACGCGGCTCATGCTCCCGTCGCCCCCGACAACAACGCTGCGCCATGGAAACACGATCTCAGGCACCTGCGAACATGAACAACTCGGTTAGATCCTCATACATACTCCTGGGTGCTGCACTCTCTGTTCTCTGAGCTCTAGTCTGTGTCTTACACTGCCCTCCTACACACACACACACACACACACACACACACACACACACACACACACACACAGACAGACAGACAGAGCTGGGAATTTATGTCTCCTGTCAGTGGACCTAAATATTTACAGCATTAATTCTACTCTTTTTAATGTGATCATAAATATCAGACAGTCAATCTACTAAGATTAAACCTACAGCATATATGCATGTGTCTGCATACTACATGTGTATATATGTGTAAAGGTGTGTGTACATGTCAGAAGGTGTGTGTATAAGTATGCATGTAAGTATAACGCGGGAGTTGTTATGTGATTCAAGGCCAGACTAATTTTGTGTGTATTGGATGGTATTCAAGTATTCCTCTCATTATGAGCCTCAATGATTCTGACCTGATGATTATGGCTTTTAGGATTGGATTAGAGTGCAGGAATTTTATTACACTGGAAATTCTTTTTCAGATAGATAGACAGATAGATGTTTATTGTCACTGCATCATTTGCATGTACAACTAAGTTTAAAAAGTGTCAACCAGTCAAAAAGTGCAGCAGTCATACACACATTCAAACCTTCAACAATAAAAAAGTACTAATTACTATATTAAAAAAATACTAAATAGGTATGGAAATCTGTATGCTAAAATAAAAAAATAAATAAAACATAATATAAAAAATATAAATATACATTTAATATAAAATTAAATAAAAGATGTGTTGTCTCAAAAAAACAAACAAACAAACAAAGAAAAACAACAACACCAATAATATTGAATTGAAAACAATGAAAACAAAATACTTTCAGATTTGCTGTATCACAGAGAGGGCAGCACAGTGAAGTGGTTAGCATGTTTGCCTCACAACAATAAGGACCTGCATTTGACTCCCAGGTCAGACAAGGTCGTTTCTGTGTGGAGGGTGAATGTTCTCCCGTTGCTTGCTGGGTTTCCTCTGGGTACTCAGTTTTCCTCCCACAGTCATGCACGTTAGGCTAATTGGCTAACTGGGTATGAGTGTGAATGGTTGTGTGTGTTGCCTTGCGATGGATTGGCGACCTGTTCAGGGTGTACCCTGCCTTCGCATAGAGTTGGCTGAAATAGGCACCAGCCTCCTCGCGACCCTAGTAGGGTTAAGCTGTTTGGCAAATGGATGAATAAATGACCACAGAGGAAATGTAATAACTTAACGGCATTAACTGCATTATGTTTAATCACATAACAATGCTGACATATTGTGTTAGTTTGAATGAGCTTAAACATGTTTTGCAGCTTTTTATTTGGACTCAACATCTTGTGCCTCTCGTGTCAGTGTCCTACAATAGATGGAGGGATTCCAACTTCTCTGATTCTACTTTTCCATGATCTAAATGTCCTGGTGAAATCTTTCATCGTCTTTGGCGCCAGGATCAGCAGGGAAGAAGTCCAAGTGTGAATGCAGAACAATAACTTTCAATAACATGTTTTACTTCATGGTTTTGAGTACTTTTAGCAGGTTTCATATCAGCTCAATGTTGTCCGCAGCTCTGTAGCTGCCAAGAAAATACTCAATAACATCCTTAAATGCCTTCATTACTATTTTCTCTATCTCTACCCGCAGAGATCTTCTAACTCCCTTTCCCATTGATGACCTGCCTGATTTGTGGACAAGCATTAATGCCTTTCGTAATATTAACATCAGTTATTCATGGAAAATCAGTCCACCACCTTCTTAATTCATTGCTTTCACAAACCTTTTCATCAAGTTTTTTTTCTTTCTTTCTTTTTTTTTTTTTTATAAAGAAGAGGCGGAAATATTGTTGCTGGTTCGACAAGTGGTTTATGTGCCATAATGTTCTGCCCGGGAGCCAAATATTTCCAGAGCAGCTAGCTCTTTTCTACATAACGTGACTCTTTAACATAGCTATTTCAATCGCAAAGGAAACAAGAGCCCTCGGAGAGCACAGACATTTCATAAAAGCACAAAAAATTCATGAAAAATCCTCCCAGAAGTTTTTTGCGTAATCCTGCTAACAATCAAACACACAAACCTAACCAAAAACATACCTTCCTTGGCGGAGATCACAAGAGTGCTTTGTATATCCGTGCTGCATTCCAAGCAGCAGTGCCAATATTTTAAGTCATCACAGATGCTCCAGTCCTAATTGTTGTACCGTATGTGTTTCATCAACAGTGTCATGTTGTTGTAGATTTTTATTTTCCATTTTTTCCCTTTTGTTTTTATGTGGTTACCGTTAGCATTAAAAACTACATCCATGAAAGGTCCTCACATGGATGGTAAAACAAATAAGAGTGTGTGCCTGTATGCATGCACGTTCTTCTGCGTCTTATTTCTATTCAGTTTCGATTGTAAGTCCCTACTGACACCATCTCTCTCTCTTTCTCCCTCTGGTTAAATATTGATGGTAATGGTAGTGCAGTAGTGTAGGCAGAAGAGCGCTAGCAGAAAGGCAGACTCTCTCTCTCTCTCTCTCTCTCTCTCTCTCTCTCTCTCTCTCTCTCTCTCTGTGTGTCTCTGTGTCTCTGTGTCTCTGGCTGGTGTAGATATGACTCGGGTGATGAGCCAGGCCGTTACAATTACAAAGAGTAGAACAGCATTAATATCAACAGCAACAACATGACAGGCTCATACAACACTCTTGCTCGCTCGCTCTCTCTCTCCCGCTCCTCTCTCACCTCTTATCCTGTATCTTCCTTCCCCTCTTTCAATCTATTGTTTCCAACAACCACTTGCTCTTTCTTACTGTTCCCACCTTTTCTCCTGTCCCAGCGTATTTTCAAATCAACGCTACCAACCCCCAACTCTCTCTCTCTCTCTCTCTCTCTCTCTCTCTCTCTCTCTCTCTCTCTCTCTCTCTCTCTTTTCTCTATCACTGCCACCTCTATTCTTACCCCTTATGCTTATCTATCATCTGCCTGTGTATGTGCGCAACAGTATTCTTCTCGGCCTTAGCGAGTATGTAAAGCTGTAGATCTCTTGCTGCGGGAGTACATCTCCTTTACCGTATCCCCCTCCATTGCCGCCACCACACTTTAACATGACTTAATTAGAGCACTATTCTCAGGATGCTATCACACCGGTGATGCTTTATAGTAGATTGAGTGTCAATGAATATACATTGTTGATGTTGTAAACTAAATAACACAGCATGAATTGGAATACATCTTATTAGTATATACTACTAACCAGAACAGTGGGATCTGACTGGTTCACTATCTTACGATTAAAAAACTGTATTCTGAGAGGATAATGCTTAAATCAAAATGAGGGACAATCACAGTTTCTCACGGTCGCTTGGATCAGGTAGCGTCAACATAAACACGCTTCTACTTATAGTTTGTTTTTCTTGTGTTTCAGTGTAGTGCATACTAAAACACCTTTCTGGAGCGTTTCAGTGTTGCAGAGGGCTTAACTCGGCTTGCAGAGCTCACCTGACCCGCTTCTATCATAGCTAATATATGTAATTATATAACTATAAAAATCTCATTTAAGTTTACTTTTCTTTATGTTTCTGTGTCGTATATACTTAAACCCTTAAAGCGAGTTAAAGAGACACCATTACACAGCTTTTGCACATGTGTGCTCGGAGCTCACCAGGGTCCGTCATGTTTTTAAAAAATCTACGAAGTAAACCATAACAATATTTTAGGGTATGTTTTTGCTTATATTCCTGTATTGTATATAGTAAAACAGTCATAGGCCCAGTGGATGTCACTGAATTCTGTTCCATCTGACTATTTAACAACCGCCAGCCTCCCCGCCACCCTAATTAGGATTAAGGGCTTAGAAAATGAATGAATGAAAAATTTGTAAGTGCTACTAAAAATTCTTGAGGCAAGACACTTGTACTCCATTTTTAATACACAAGTAATCTATTTTAGAGGGCAGCTCGTTCATGAAATGGTCAGAAAACAAGCTGTTATCAACCCTATGGTAATAAATCTGAGCCACCTGTAGGTTTGAAACATTTTGGAAAGCAATAATCTGTTGATATTTGCGTCTGGTAATGTCACCACCCATCTTACATAGCTTTGTGATGCCTATGTACTGGAGGTGACCTTAAACCATGATGCTTCACTTTCACACATGACTGGTTCTTTGGTGAACTCTGGGTCCAACAATTTGCTAGATGGTCAGTAACATCATTGGTGGCATAGCAATATGATATTGAATTAATAATTCATCTCAAATATCATTTCTTTCTCCATGTTTCTGCTAATAACAGTTTCCACCTGTTAGGGTCTTGGTCATGGTGTTCTAGCTGTGTCTTGTACAGGACCTGTATGGTGTATGGTGAACATTGCAAGAAATGTGATGTACAGTTGATGCTGAAGGAGTCATCAGGAGGCGAACCACAACTCTTGTGCTGCCAGTTGTTTTGTGGATAGTTTTCCTTGCATGACCGTGCTTACCTATGTGTACCAAGGGTGTCTGAAATGTCTTACTACTGCTTGCAAATTATTTTCTTGAAGGTTTCTACAGATTTTATAAATTGCCTGAAAGCTGCTTTAATAACTGTACTGTATGTATATTTAGTTATTTAAGTACTTTTCATTATTTTTTACTAATTTCATTTTCATTGCTCAATCCTATTAGGGTCGTGTGGAGACTGGAGCCTATCTTAGGCGACACTGAGTGAAGGCAGGGTACATCCTGAACAGCTCACCAGACCATCGCAGGGCAACGTACACACAACCACTTATTCACACTCACACATAGGGACAATTTGGAGCAGCCAGTTAGCCTAATAAGCATGTCTTTGGACTGGAGGAGGAAACCGGAGTACCCAGAGAAAACTCATGCAAGCATGAAGAGGACATGCAAGCACCACACAAACAATGCCCTCGTCAAGCCCGGGACTCGAGCCTAGGACCATCTTTCTGTGAGGTCGACATGTTAACCACTGCACCACCGTGCCACCCAACTATTATACCCATTATCATAAAGCATGTACATGTTAAAGATGGCTTGTGATTTTTAAATGGTTAAAAAAATAGCCACTACAAGGCTTTCTCATGACTGGAAGAGTAAAGAAAATAGGAACATAGGTGTAGACATACCTGTTTAAGTGTGTCGGTTGGTGCGAAGGTGACATGAGTGAGCCACACCTCATGCGTCTCCTTATCTTTTGCGCTGATCTCTAGGCTCCATCCCTTCCTATCTGACATGAGCAGTGTTCGTGTGGCGTATACCGTGCCATCTTCTTCTATCCGGAAATCTGCCGGGTAACCACTCTCAAAGTGCAGACTGGAGCCTCTGCCACAGTCCATGAAGCTCACTGTGGACAGAAAAGGGGATGGGAGGGCAGGATGAGTATGAGCCAATACACTTTTTTCCTCATGACAACAAACATCTTGAAAAAAAAGATCCACAAGCACACACAAAATGGCATCCTCTCTAGACCACGAGGGAATTGTGGCTTCACTCGAGAACAGAGACCATAGACCAAGGAAGTGGGGAAGAAGGAGAGATGGAGGCAGGGAAAAAAAGGATATCTGGTACCCTAACATTTATTATTCATGCTGAGTCTCACACCTGCAGGCCTCCAGGTGTATGCCACAACGGAACAAGAGTCAACGAATCAGAGGTGGTGCAAGACAGAGAAAGAAAGAGATGCAAAGAATGAAGGAGTGGAGTGTAGGACAGAGACTAGGCTACAACACCAGAGGGAATCACATTAGAAATACACAAAGAACAAATAAATGGCTGCCATTCACTCATTATGCTGCTATTAAAGGCGAAATAATTACACAGTTAGTGGTGGGAGAGATGGAGTGGGAGTGTGCATCATTTGTTGAATGTGTGTATTGACTCGGGTCCCGCTTTTGCATCTTCTACGCTCTGAATTCTATGCCTCATTATTAGAGCTCATTGGAGGAAGTGGATGAATTAGAGTACCATGCTGCCTTTGGATGTGCAGTGTGATTATTGACCAGTAGCTATTTACATTGATCAGTCTCATCATTCTCTCTATAGTGCACACGCAACTACCAGATTGCTGCCTTTTCAAAAGAATGCCATGGAATGAAGGGCCGAAATGATAGCTTCGTTTTTCTTTATCATCACACTCAAGCATGTACACATACATACATTTACACAAACACTGTGCTACAAATTCCATACTTCAATACTATGTTTTGTAGAAATATAATTTGCACTTTCAGAGGTGAGAACTGCTAACTGCAAATTTCCCTTTGTATGCAGTTTCCATAGCATTCAGATTTCTGAAATATCTCAGCATTTTCACAGTTAATGTGTCCTAAAATGTGTTAAGCCAAAATATGGTGTAAGAATAAAGATTTGACACATGAACCCATGTTCCAGTATTTAGCTACCTATTAATACTACATATTAATAGCACAACTAACAAAAAAACGCAAATTTTCTGCTGTCAAATAAGATGTTTAATCCTTAGCCAGCAAATTCTTAAAGGATATTTGTTTATGCCTTTGGTCTTAAGAAAGAGGTGTTGATTTGCCAAATAACATTAAGAGAAAGAATAAAAAAATAATAATAATATAAAATACCAGCGTATATATTTCAGTGTATTAAATTGTTGATAATAGCTGTTGATAAGCATTAGCTTAGCAGTGTATTTAGCTGCTGATTATAATTACTGTTTAGCATTAGCTTAACAGGATATTTAATTGTTGATGATTACTGTTGGTTAACACCTTAACCGTGTATTTAGATGCTGATAATAATTACTGGTTAGCATTAGCTTAACAGTGTATTTAGCTGTTGATAATAGTTGCTGATTAGCATTTGTTAACAGTATATTTAGCTGTTAATTACTATTACTGGATAGCATTAGCTTAACAGTATATTTAGTTGCTGATAACTGTCGCTGGTTAGCAATTTATAACAGTGTATTTAGCTGTTATAACTACTGGTTAACATTAGCTTAACAGTGTATTTACCCGTTGTTAATAGTTATTTGTTTGCATTAACTTAACAGTGTATTTAGCTGCTAATAATAATTACTGGTTAGCATTAGATTAACAGTATATTTAGTTTTTGATAATAGTTGCTGGTTAGCATTAGCTTAAGATTGTATTTAGCTGTTAAAAATTGTTGTTGGTTGACATTTGTTAACAGTGTATTTACCTGTTGGTAATAGTGGTTGGTTAGCATTAGTTTAACAGTGTATTTAGTTGTTGATAACTGTCGCCGGTTAGCAATTTATAACAGTGTATTTAGCTGTTATAACTACTGGTTAACATTAGCTTAACAGTGTATTTACCTGTTGTTAATAGTTATTTGTTTGCATTAGCTTAACAGTATATTTAGTTGTTGATAATAGTTGCTGGTTAGCATTAGCTTAAGATTGTATTTAGCTGTTAAAAATTGTTGTTGGTTGACATTTGTTAACAGTGTATTTACCTGTAAACTTTACATAGTATAACCACGGTCTTTATGCCTATAGCTGCTTTTTCACTGTAGCTTTAATGTAATAAACAAACAAACAAACAAATAAACCAAATGTCCATATAACAAAGGCTAATACTTTTGCATGGGGTTTAATATGGATAGTAGATTTACTGCATTTTAAACACAGTATTTTAGATGTAGTGATGCATTTTAAACGCAGTGTGTCCATTACAATGGCTTCTCTTTGTTATCATCCTCTGCTGTTGCTTAATATTTTAGACTAAGCGGTAGCCCTCAAGTAAGCTGAATCCTGTCTTAATTGTGTCAGTTTTGCTGTTATGTGCATGTGCATATATGCACTTGCTAATTAGTCTGCTAATTAAGAACACATGTTGGAAAAATTCAGCTTACCCCTCAGATTAATCAACAATTATTATATGAAGACCTTTAAGGATAATAAACTAGGCTCCAAAAAACAGTTAGCGTAATGTGCCACTCCAAGCAATGAGTGCTCATTAGTGATTATTAGATAAAGATTTGCTGCAGGCGATGTGGGGGGATTGTGTTTATTGGATTGTGAATACGTGTTCTCTCTCTCCACACTACTGGACCAGAATGATTTCTATAAACTATTATTTGCACTGGGCTGCCTCTGACGAACGAAAAGACTCCTGTCATTTCCATCGCCTTGGGTGCCGTTTATAGACACCGGAGAGATTCATAAAGCAAATGGGCCTGATGTTCCATGATATCCACGGCCCCTGGTGGCTCCGTTATCCAGGAAGTGTCTAAGAAGTGTGTGTATGAGTTCTAGTCATGTGGACTAGGTTAATTTGATGGCTGCAATGATTTGGCCCGTAGCTGTGCCTTCTCATGCAGTTTTCATGCACAGAGAGGTGTATGTGTGTGAGAGAGAGTTGAGTTCTGCTCCCATAGAGATAACTATGATCACTCACACACACACACACACACACACACACACACACACACACACACACACACACACACACACACACACACACAC
>JBCNYH010000002.1:7321750-7332014 GCA_039654325.1 Tandanus tandanus | reverse complement strand
TATTTACATACAAATTTTTTTTTTTCAATTTCAAATTATCCGTTATTAGGGTTGTAGGGAGGCTGGAGCTCATCCCAGCCAACACCAGGGACACCCTGAACAGCTCAGCAGACCATTACAGGGCAAACACAGACACAACCAATCAGACCTAGGGGCAATTAAGAAAATCTGCTTAATGTTCTGGACTGTGGGAGGAAACCAAAGCAGTCGGAGGAAGCCCATGCAAGGACACAAACACAGAAACGCCCTCACCAGCCACAGGACTCGAAACCCGAGCATTCTTGCTCTGAGGGGTAAGTGCTAACCACTACACCACCGTGTCACCTGCCTTGAAATATAAAATATACAAACAGTTTACACAAACACATAATAAATATAATGTATAGAAGAATAAATAAAATGTAATACTGAAAGAAGATTGTTATTTTAATCGGGTTTATTGTTGAGATCTTTCGGGCTATGTTTGGTGCTGGTGCTCATTTTAAAAAGAAGAAACTGGATGCTAGGAAGTTCACCAAAGGATTTTTCCCCATTTTGTTATCTGTAGAACAGCATCCCTTTCAAATCAAGCCCTGAACAAAAGGCATTGTGGGTAATTCCTCGGTGCAAAATATACACATTCGCATTTCCTCTTTGCTGAAGTAAGCTCCTGTAGATCTTTGAACTGTGATTAAATGACCATATGAGGACGGGTGAGTAGGCTTTGTGCTACTGACGGCTTTCTCGGATGGGTTTGTGTAATCAATGCTATTGATCAGTGGATGTTTCACCCTTGTGTGTCGACCAAGCAATGTGATATTAAACCGCAAATATCTTACACTCACAACAAACTCACATTCTTTCCAAAGTAAAACCAAAACTCTTTTGTCACATACAAACGCACATACACATGGGTGCTCTAGACTATAAACACCACTGATTAAACACAGCCCTCCCCCTTTTCTGCCTTCACACACACAAACACGGACACACAAACTGGGCACCCTCCCCCACTCGACTCTGACATACAAACAAACGATTTTCTCATCCGACGATTGTAGAGAGGCAGAAAGAAAGAAAAGAGAGAATTCTGCTGCAATCTGCCACAGTTGCTTCGATCATCTGTAACATCAAGCAGCAAATGCTGCAAAAAATTTAATCCACAGATTACAAAGGACTTCCTCACTCACCTTTAAGCAGGGCTTGTCCCTCGGTAACGATGTCATTGATGACAACGCTGTACTCTTGCTGCGTGAACCCTGGTTGGCATGGCATGGCCCCTGCAACCTGCAAAACCACCTGCAAGAAACAACCAAAGCACTTTGCTTAGTAATCATGAACTAAATACTTAATGAACACTAGAAAGAACAATATGGCAAAAACCTACACGAGAAAGAATGATCATTAGCAGTAGTGCTGAACAAGACATTTTGAAAATATCAAATCAAAATATATTTACCCAGGTATCAAATTGTCTTGCAAAAAGAAACCCAAGATAACAATATCATAATTAATCCATATACTCACTTTATTATTATTATTTTTTTGTATTTCTGATATTTAGCTTAATTTCACTTCCCACATACCACCCAGGATTCCTCTTTGCTATATGGGTCCGATCACGAAACTGGAACATGTGACATACTGACTTTTACCAGTTCAAGTAGCCTGTTCTTGGAGGCATGCAAATCTGACAGCCAACAGAAAAAGGACAAAGATAAGTCTACTATTAACTGCAATCTATTTCATCTGATAAATGTTTCTTTATAATTTGACAGTGCACTGAAGTTGAAGATTTTCTGTCCATGTTACATACTGTATCTTGTGCATCCACCGATTACTGATGTATTGGCATTTACTGACTATATATAATAGAGAAAAGTTGATTGTCAAGCACTATCAATTGGCATAGTGTAACTAATTAGAAAATTATTAGCTAAAGCTATTTTACTGAATAGAAGGCCATTCATTCTGTCCATGTGACATACTGACTTTTTGAGTCGTTATACTGTAATGCTGTTTCTCCAAGAATTATTATCCTCTATCGTCTACCATGGTTTAATGCATATTGGCATAATACATTAAAAAATGGGAAAAACAATTTTTTGTAAATCTGCAGAAAATGTCAGGTCAGTGTCACACATTCTCGTACCAATTTCATGACCAGACCCACATATGATCACTACATGGTATACTACAGGCCTAATAAAACACCATTTCATCTACAGAGGAAAGAAAGAATCTCACTCAAATGCCTGCTGGAAATTATTACGTACTGTACATTGAGGGTCTGTAGTATAGGGATGTGATTCACCAGTGACCACCTGATACGTCATTATCAAAACACCTAGGTGCCGATTTGATCACCATTCTAATATATAGATTTAGGCGGAGCTCCCATATGATTTCGTGGGAACTCTGAAACCCCATACACGTATCCGACGTATATCAAGATTAATTCATTTTAATAACTTGTTTATAGAAGGGGAAAAAATGAGGTCACCAAACATGCAGTCTCAACATGTAAAGTACACCATTTAGAAACCGTAGGTTTAGAGAACATTTCAATAACACAAGAATATCATTAGTTGTTTATTTATTTCAATTCATTAACGATGAAGTCATATCACGTGACCTGAGTATTATACGCCTCTTGTTCTCTATATTGCTCTCCCCAATTTTACGTTTTACCTTTTTTGAGATAAGAATAACACAGGGTAAGCATGTGTACATGTACTCCGGAAGGACAGAGGGACGGATGGACATACGCTATAGGTTTTTCTTGATGTTCCAAAAGCAACTCAATGGTTTAGACGCTTTTTCCTTATCAATGATGCTCTGCTTGCGCGGCGCCATATCCTGATTCAATATTAAAACATTTTTATACCTTGAACGATGGAAAATAAAGTTCGGCCATACCTATAAATCTTTATACCTTGTAAGCTTTATTTAAGAGCTGCACAACTGAATTGAACACGAGTAATTAAATCTAACAAACCCCACAGAACATTACTCACTCTTACTCACTCATATGCCGAGCCTCTTTCTCCTAGTAGGGTCACAGGGGCAAAGACGTGGTGCAGCCGGAACACTTCCCCAGGCCATCGCAGGGCCAACACACATACAACCTTTCACACCTACACCTAGGGGTAATTCGGAACAGCCAATTAGCCTAATGTGCATGTGTTCGGACTGTGGGAGGAAACTGGAGTACCCGGAGGAAAAGCACAGAGAGAACATGTGTACTCCACACAGAAACGCCCGAGCCAGGGACCTGAACCTAGGACCTTCCTTCTGTGAGGCTGACGAGCTAACTACTATGCAAACGGACAACCCCCATAGAGAATTATTTTTTCTCAGTTAGCGTTAAAACATTACAAAATTACAAATTAATTAATTAAAAAAACGAATTAAAAAAATCGGAGCCAGTGTGGTAATACACAAATCGCCTCACAAAAGAAACGCGATACATCGCAATTGTGATCTGGTGCGATCTGGAGCTACAGATGCTGAGGTAGAAGAACATGTACATACAAGTTAATACTGTAGCGCACACCACAAAATTATAACATAAGCATAAAACATCTTTTACCATCTCCAAAGTATGATAACTAGCGCAGTTCATCATACAGCTATTTGACTGGCAACGGATGTAAATATTTTAAACATGAAACACAAAACCCAGCTCTAAACATGAGATATTTTCAGACAAATGTTTTCTTTATTTGCTCATAATACTAAATTCAAGGTTATAACACGCGTATACAAAAGATCAATATATTATGTTTCACATTTCTTCCTCATGGGCTTGTGTGGGGTTTGGGTTTAACACTTCAATTACAGCTTCATTTTCTCATTATTTAGCTAACTGGCATGACTCGCTGAGGAAACTCGCGGACTGCTTGCTAGGAATTGTGGGATTTGGTGTCGGATGTTGATTTTTACTCACATTTTAAAGTAGGCTACCACGTAAAATAAAGAAACGCCACCGCATCACAGACAAACCCTGAGTTCACACAAAGAAGCAGTTCTGCCTCTCTCACACATACACACACACACACACACACACACACACACACACACACACACACGAAAACCCCTATCGCACAGGTGCCACTGCAGTAAATTCATTCATTGCAGACTGTTGTCATATCAGAATGTATTTCAATATATATATATTTTTATATATATATTTCCTCATGTCAAACAAAGAATTGTCATTTAGCCAAAACTTTGGGGAGTGCATGTGTCGCCATTTTAGATTAGAAATATAACATATGATTTTAAACACTGTGGCATGGATTTCAGCCTTTAAAAAATAATGATTCTGAATAAAATTACAGTCTGATGAATTCCACTCATCGACGGTCAGTTTCGCTGTAAAAAATGCTTTTAAACTGACCTATCACAGCAAAGCACAACTCAGTTCTGCTCACGGTGACCTCTTGGCATACTCGGTATATTTCATCATGTTGTGCCACTGGGCATCGATCAATTGATTTAGTGGCTCCAGGTGAAAAAACATTAATAACCTTCTTCTCTTCTGTCTCCTAAATTATTCAGCGTATCTCATGAGTGTCGTCGTCCCCGAGGGCTCGCCATGCGCTCCCTTCTCTTCTCCTCTCTCATCCTCCCCCCACCTCCACTGCTCTTTCCCTTACCCCCCAATGGCACTGAAGCATCTGTTGTTTTGGAGAGGGGGGTAATTAGACTGATGAGGTCATGAGGGCGAGACACTGCCAAGCGGGGCTGACTGTCCAACACATGGTCCAGCTTTACAAGCCAGCTCTGGAGGCACACACGCGCGCACACACACACACTTTGCAAGTCCTCGCCTAATTTCAGTCCTCCCGTATGCAAGGCACATGACTGGTATATGTCGTTGTCTGTTCTAATATGCCGCATATGTATTATTTTTTTTTTTACTAAAGTACAGTCAGTATTGCTGCTAAGCCGCTTTGATTAGGCTGCCTAGGTAGACTGCATTTTGGGCTGCCTTTATATGTGATAAACCCCCGCTGAGCCTTTTTTGTCAGTTTAATTGCTGCCTGATCAGCCAGGTTGCTGTAAATGTGTAATCTTACTTTTAAATACAACATTGTGTCTTTGGTACGAACTGAGATAAACATTTGGGTAATTACGCTATGAAAATTTCATATCGGAACACGCCTAGTGCATGACAAAGCAGCACAAAGCAACGCTCATCCCACGACTAACAGCCGAAGTGTCTCATCACTTTGCACAGCAATATGAACTACTAAAGCCACACTGCAAGATCTAGTTCAGCCGCTGTACGTCATATCCTCTGTACCCCAGTGTGGGTAAATGTCTATTTTGGCTCTCGGCGGGTGAAATTTAAAGATCAAAGGAAGGCAGTATTTGGTTCCTGATGTCCACTGTGAACTGGCCTCTTTGTTTTGGAGTGAGATCAGAGGAGGAGAGGAGACGGCTGCCTTGTTTGCTAATGAGACGGCTGATTCACCAAACATGTTAATTACTTGTTACCTCAAAGGGGGCTTGAGTGACCTGTTACTTGCTTTCAAATGAAACGCTTGATAAGACACTTAGCACTGACTTAAACAGAAACGTGCTAGTGGTCGGTCAGATTGTGCGAGATTCGTTCTCCGATGTATACCTAGCACCAGTGAATCACTAGATAAAAATCGGAGAAATCAAATACTTGCACAGGACCGTACTGTTAGCGCGTATGGATAAAATATCCATGCAGATGGATGAGAATGGATAAGATGCAGCTGACACTAGGGGTGACAAAAGGAGGAAACAGGAAAGGTGTGATTAAGGAGAGCGGAGCAAGGCATCAGAGCATCCTCCCATAATCATACCTCCCCTTAATCAAACCCTTTAAACGTGACCCAACCTGGAGCCAGGCTGCACAGTGGGTACCGGATCCCCACCCTACGCCCCTTTCCACAGGATTTAAACAGGCATGAAGCCTTTAAATATGCATGTTTACCTCAGAGTAGGCAAACACACACACACATTGTACAAGACAGTATACCAACATCTGTACATTATTAAAAAAACTAAAAACACACACACACAAAAAAAAACAAACTACTGACATATAACATAACTACTAATAGTTTAAGTTACCAAATTTCCCTCAGGGTGTTAATAAAGTCATCTTTCTATGTATCTATCTTAAAGGGGGAATGTGTTCTGAGTGGGTTCTGTGCATGAGCGACACTAACTCTAACATGTGTTGACCATTTCTTGCTTGTTCTTGGTTCGTTTTTTTAAAGAAAACCCTTCCTTGTAGAACATTTAAGGGATCCCCAAAGGAGCAAACAGAACCAAGCTTCAGGATTCTACCCATAATATTTCGTCAAATGTCCCTCATTCAGACCCATTCATTCATTTTCTCAACCGCTTTATCCTACTCGGGCTGCGAGAGGCTGGAGCCTGTATCAGCCGACTGATCAAAGCCTGAACAGCTGGGTAATCCATCACAAGGCCAACACACAGACACCTTCACATACCTATCACCTAATGCGCACGTCGTTAGACTGTAGGAGGAAACTGGAGTACAATGAGGAAACCCAGGCAATTACATACACAGGCGGGAACATGCACACAGAAACGGCCTGGCCGAGCCCGGGATTCGAGCCCAGGACCTTGGTGCTGAGAGATGACCATCCCAAGCCCAATTTTCCCCCCCTCCCTCTCTCTCTCTCTTCTTCTTGCTCTTCTTGAAATTCTTTAAATAATCTGTTAGAAAATGTTGCTTGGATGGTTGGACCGTGGTGGAGAGCTTCACAGCTCCAGTGCACGTCACAGTGGGTTCTTCTTTCATTCTTATGCACACAAAAAGTGGCTTTTTCGGAACCTCCGGGCCACTAAATAACCGAAATAACAAACGCAACACCCAACCGAGAAATCTCATTTGCAGGACTGAGCGGGTCTCAGCGTGGAGCTCATTCAGGGGGACGACATTAACGCCCTGCGGCGACTTCAACGAGCTCTTCATTACATGCTTATTGAAACCTTCACAGTGGCATTGTTCAGAACAAGCACAACACTAACTCAGGGCTTTTCCCTGCAACAACAACAACAAGGAAACTTTCACGTGCATGAAGGAGGAAGCCTTGGATGTCTCTTTTCGCATTTATTTCAGCACGGGACGTTTCACACGAGCTGCACTCTGGGACTCTTCTAACAAAACCCTGCAGGATGAATAAACCACTATCACTGGAATGCATGCCAGTGTGAATGGCTTCAGCCCTGTATGTTCATATCTATATGGAACTGCATACGCCATAATCTCTTTGCATGGCATGCACGATGTCTGTTCACTCAGCACACACTCCAACTTGCATAGAAAAGACAAGCAGATAAAGAAAAACACACGCACTGGCTGCTGCAGCACCGTCGACCGAGCGAGCGCGAGCACGAGCACGGCAACATGCACGCGGACACCGCAATTAATTTACCTGCAAAGCGGCGACGAGCGTCAGCACCACACCTCCCTTCCGGAACATGGTGCGATCGCTGTAATTCCTCCCCAGTTTTTGCTCTCCAGACGGTTATACTGCTCGGTCCAGCAGCTGCAGTGAACGCGGCATGAAGCGACAGTGTGATCCGCTCGGTGATCTGTGCGTGTGTGCGCGTGTGTGTGCTCTCTGCGTTCGTGCGCTTGCCGCTCCGCCTGCTTCCCTGCTCCACTGTTACTCAGTGTCTCCACCTACCGGCTGCAGGCCATACACACCCTCTGACCACGGTCCGCTCTGACCACGGTGTCGTCCAGATTACACCGGGATCAGAACCGACGACAAACCGATTTCAACACGATTTTTTTCATGCCCGACAAATTTCCAGCGTCGGGAATGTGAAGGTCGGGAGTCCTTTTGTAATGGCTGATATCATCAAAGGACAGCGATGTCAGGATTGGGACGTCCCACTGCTTCCAAACAAAAAAGTCTCGCACGTCAGATTTTTATTTATTCTATTTTTTTGTTTTCTAAGCCGCATAATCCTAATTATGGTCGCAGGGGGGCTGGCGCCCATCTCAGCCGACTCTGGGCGAAGAGGAGAACACCCTGAACAGCTCACCAGGCCATCGAAGGGTCAACACACATACCCTTCCAGGGTCGTGGGGAGGCTGGTGTCTATCTCAGCCGACACTGGGAGAAGATGGGGGGAAACCCTGAACAGCTTGCCAGACCATCACAGAATAACACACACACACACACACACACACACACACACACACACACACACACACACACACACTCTCTCTCTCACGCCAAGGGGCACAATCCTAATTATGGTCGCAGGGGGGCTGGCGCCCATCTCAGCCGACTCTGGGCGAAGAGAAGAACACCCTGAACAGCTCACCAGGCCATCGAAGGGTCAACACACATACAACCATTCACACCTACTCTCACACTGAGGGGCAACTTGGAACCCTCCCTCAGCCTACTGTTCATGTTTTTGGACTGTGGGAGGAAACCGGAGTACCCGGTGGAAACCCACGCAAGCATGGGGAGAACATGCATACTTCACACAGAAACGACCCGAGCCCAGGATTCGAACCCGGGACCTTTTTGCTGTCAGGCGAACGAGCTAACCACTGCGCCACCGTGCTGCCGCTTGTTTGTTTGTTTGTTTATTTATTTATTTATTTGCATTTTCTTTCCTAGTTTGTGTTCTTTGACGTTCCTTCTGCAGCCACAATTTCTTGACCCTCCTCCCTGACAACACGTAAGGATTTAACTGATGATTGGTCGGGCTCAAACTTTTAGTTGCCAGTCTCCCGACCAAGACACAGCAAGAATTTATAACACTATGATTGCCATGGCGACCATTGTGAAAGACAAAAATATCTTCCGATGCCAGCTTTATTCAGGTTTTTGAAGTTACTTTGATGAGCGAGACACGACAATCTCAGATGAGATGAGTTAAGGACCTTGCTAGGGCCCAACCCTGTCTTCCCTATCAGGGGCTCTGTGTCATGCCTGACCCTGCACTATATAACCCCACATTTACAAACAAGCTGGAGTTTGTAAAGAGAAGACTTTCAGTGTATTGTAATGTGTATTTAAAATCATTTCATCTGCTGAACCACTTTATAGTTTATTAGAAGAGCAGTAAACCTGGAGCCCGTCTCAGCCAACTCTGGGTGAAGCCGGGGTACACCCTAAATAGCTCGCCACATCATCGCAGAGCCAGCACACACAACCAGTCTTACTTACATTCATGCCTAGGGACAACCGATAATTTCCAATAAGCCTAATGTACCTGTCGTTGGACGGCGGGAAGAAACCGGAGCATCCGGAGGAAAGCCACACAAGCCAGGGAGAACATGCTTGTAATGTATATGTGAGAAATAAATAAAAGAAAGCTAAACCCCACCTCCTTTTTTGGTTTATGTTGATGCCAAGTGGAATTATGACTATAATTGATGGCATTATGAATAACACTATAGGCTAATGCTGCTTTAAAAAATGCAACCTATTTCTCCAGCCAAGAAAATACTGTTTATATGCATCTTGCTAGAGCAAAATATCAAAATGTGTTAGTTTCGCTTGTTTAAATGGCTTTCTGTATGACGCATCTTTCGCTAAAAAAACTGAATGCAAAATAAACTTTCTCACTCACTCATTTCCCAAATTGTTTAATCCTTCCAGGGTCGTGGGGAGGCTGGTGCCTATCTCAGCCGACACTGGGAGAAGATGGGGGGAAACCCAGAACAGCTTGCCAGACCATCTCAGAATAACACACACACACACACGCACACACACACACACACACACACACACACACACACACACACACACACACACAACCATTCACACTCAAACCTAGGGACAATTTGGAATAGCCTAATGAAACCTAGGGATTTCGAGCCCCAGATTTATGAGGTGCAACCCCAATTCCAAAAAAGTTGGGAGTCTATGTAAAATGTAAATAAAAATGAATTATTATTTTTTTTTACATTACATTTTACATTTCATGAAAAATGTAAAATGCAAAATGTTCCTCCAGATTTTTCTTGTTAGTACCATTTACTTTTCTAGCCTTTTGTTGCCCAGTCCCATCTTTCTTGAGACATGTTGCTGCCGTCAAATACAAAACGAGCTAATATTTTTCAGAAATAGTAAAATGCCTCACTTTCAACATTTGATATGTTTTCTATGTTGAGTTGTGAATAAAATGTGGGTTTGTGAGATTTGCAAATCAATGCAATCTGTGCTCCGGGAATATGGAATACCGGACCCGTTGCTACGGGCCGTTCGGTCTCTGTATTGCCGGAGCCAGAGCTTGG
>JBCNYH010000002.1:7302801-7319241 GCA_039654325.1 Tandanus tandanus | reverse complement strand
ACACACACACACACACACACACACACACACACACACACACACACACACACACACACAACCATTCACACACACTCTCACATCAAGGGGCAAATTGGAACCGCCAATCAGCCTACTGTGCATGTTTTTGGACTGTGGAAGGAAACCGGTGTACCCAGAGGAAAACCAAGCAAGCAAGGGGAGAACATGCAAACTCTACACAGAAACTCCCGAGCCTGGGAATCGAATCCAGGACCTTCTTGCTCTGAGGCAAATGTGCAGCAAAATAAACAATCATAAAATGTTTACAGCAGCATTTACACCACAGATTCACCACCCTGGTCCTTCAGTGCCAACCTGCCCTTCATATTTTAGTATTTCATACAGCCATAACCAGTGTGATCAGTCTAAAATCCCTTTTTGGGGAATTTGGTGTTCAAATAATGTGCAAATGTAGGTATTTGAAAGTGGTTTAAGTTAGTGACTTTCTAAACACTGTAGAATGTGTTTTTGAGACAGTCAGGGGAAATTCATACCAGCTAGGTGCCAGAACAGAAAAGAAAGTCGATCTGTGCTAGATGTGCTGGCAGTGCTGGAGGTTCAGAGGAAGGATTGGATTTCCTTGGGTGTGTAAGAGCAAGGAAAACACTGTGCAGAACATGGGGTACTCCAGGATCAGGGCTGGTGACCTGTGATCATGACTATGTGGAATTTTATACCCTTTCACAGTTTGTTATTTTGCTATTTATAGCTCTGTTAGTTTTGCCAAGAAGGTATACACTTATCGAAGTGTATACTGATGTGTATGTGGGGGAAAGATTATGTATGTGGGGGAAAGCCTACACACTTCTAAGTTATGAGAAGAAGTTAATAAAGGCATGTTTATAACAGTGTTACAGGGTCTTAGCATCAAAGAGTATAATTGTGATGTAATTTTTAGTACACTAATATGTATTTTTAAATATAATAATAATAATAATAATAATCATAATAATAATAATATTAAGAAGAAGAAGAAGAATATTAGGTAGTGGGTAGATCTAATGCCTAACAGCAAGAAGGTCCTGGGTGTGAGCTCTGAATCCGGCGAAGGCGTTTGTGTGAAATTTGCATGCTCTGTCTGTGCTTGTGTGGGGTTCCTCTGGGTGCTCTGGTTTCTTCCCACAGTCCAAACATGCACATTAGGCTAACTTTGAGTGGTAGTGGGTCTGTTTTTCCTTGCAATGGTCATGGTGAGTTGTTTAAGGATAAAGTGGTTAAGAGAAAATTCATTCAATCATTCATTTTCTGAATCGCTTAATCCTAATTAGGGTCGCGGTGAGGCTGGCGCCCATCTCAGCCGACTCTGGGCGAGGGCAGAGTAAAACCCTGGACAGCTCGCCAGGCCATCGCTGGGCAGAAACACGCTGATGGCTATGCAGCCTACTCTTGACGAAAATCAGCAATGGTTCTTTTACATGCCTCTCACCACAGACAGTGAGAGACACGGCCGGCATTTGATAACCCAGTTAGCTGCACTGGGGGAAAGCAGTGAGAATCCGTTCATAGTGGGGCTTGAACCCCCGACCTTGGGATCAGTAATCCAGCACCCTACTAACGGGCCACCCCTGCCCCTGGTTAAGAGAAAACAAACAAATAAATAAATAAATAAAAATAATAACTTTTTTAACCTCATTCAACAGCCATATAATGTCCCCTGATTAGGAACAAGTCCAAGAGTGGACATTTTCAGAGGGGGAAAATGAACGAATAAATGAGTAAATAAATACAAAGATAGACAAAATCCATCGACCTCCTTATGACTGCAGTATAGATTTATTTAATTATCATCTTAACACAACAACTCAAAAGCCATGTTTATTTGACTGAATAATTATTGTTTTGTATTTCTATGCATGTCATTTAGTAACCCAAAGCAGTTATGTTATGCTGAAATGTTTTGAATTTATTGATGTTTGAATTAATACCAGTTTACTAAAGTAGCCAATTAAAGTTGTGTCTATACAAAATTAATCATCACACTAATGGCTGTTGAACATGATCTCCAAACATGCAACATCATTAACGTCACGAAGAATCTAAATACAGCCTGCTTGGTTATTTTTCCCTGTAAACTGAACCTATATTTATTTATAGTCTTCAGAAATTATCAATTATTAATTAATTCATTTATTTAATTACTTCTCAATTAATACAAAACACAGAACTAACCAACACAGGTTCATTTTTGGAGATGACTTATTATTTTTAATATAGTATTGGCTGTAGTGATTTCAACATGTAATCGTTTACAGGGTAAATTAATAGTGACAGAAGGGTGAGTTATTTTGCGCAGTAACATGACAGTGAAGGACAAGGAGAAAGCAGATATGGCTAGAGAAGTGACCACGTCTGTCATACATGTGTGTTTACTCAGCAGATGTCCCTTATGTGATCTGAGACTATCTCCGGTCATCGGCTTGCTCCCACCATCTGCTCATCATTAACAGCCAGCCAACATATATATACACACACACACACACACACACACACACACACACACACACACAGCTGCATATGCGCATGAAGCACATAAGCACAAAGTTCCACACAGTCCCCAGAGCCACTTGGTGTGTCCGAATGAATTACTGACTTAGAAGGAGTGAAGAGTGAGCAAGACAGAGTGAAAGAGTTCTTCACCTGGTCACATTGTGTGGAAATCACATTGCCTTAATAGATGCTTTAAGGATACCCTTGAGATGACACACCACCTCTTTCCACTCGAGCCTTAGAAGACATATTCAGCTTTCAACTCTTAAAGAATGGCTGCATATTCAACACACCGTACTGATACATTTACTCCAGCTGTGCTGATTCCTGAATACAGCAATGACAAATCCTTTCAGTTATAATAACTAAGCAGCAAAGTATTACAGGCATCTTTATACTGTGGGTATGTATGTAAGTACACCATTATAAGTGTATAGTTAGGCATGAATGGTTATGTTTTATAAGCTGAGAACAAGCTAAAAAAATGCACATATGAAAATAGATTTGAAAATTCTACAGTATTGATTTACATTTTTCTTCAACTTCAGTGATTTGAATGCCTATATTGTTTTTCCCTTAGCAGCAAGAATCCTCTGTACTAAATATCAGCGTGATCCAGTAATCACAGCAGTGCTGATATTCAGCACAGCAGCAGAATAGGAAAGGATATTGCTTTCATACAAAATTTCTATGAACAACAAATTATTATCGAATAACTGACATTTCAAATGCAATACAGACGAATGGTTTGTTTGTTTTTGCTCCGTCAAAGGAAAATAGTTTCCAAAGAAGCAAAAGCTACAGGGTGTTGCCAACACACAAACTGAAGCTGTGCTGCGATCACCAAGTTATTCCCTGTGAAGGGGACTATGAAGGGAGGTCAGTCTTCTAAAGTGAGGATCCAGTTTGCAGGGAATGAATAATGTTCAGCGCAAAAGGTACTACCAACTATGCAGGCAGCAACTGAACAACGGGTCCTCAGTTTGTCGGAAGTTAACAAAAAAGATTACCTACCAGTCAACAGTCACAGTAGTTGGCATTAATCACCACATATAGTTTTGATTCGGTGTGCAGACTCACATCACTGGCGTGATATAAAGAAGAATGCCAGGGTAAAAGCAGTTAGAAGGAGATGAGGCTCAGGCATACGGTAAAGGTTATGCTTTGGAGGTTGCCAGTAGTGACAACAGGCTGCTCGATACCTCTTAACTTTGTGTAGCCGAATGTTCATAATTATTAAGTGCATTCATTCGTATGAGGTATTTGCCTAGCCTCATAATTTGACTAGAGTCGTGGGGTGTGTGTGTGTGTGTGTGTGTGTGTGTGTGTGTGTGTGTGTGTGTGTGTATATGTGGGGGGTCTTGAACAACCATTCACATTCACACCTAGCGCCAATTTGGAACAGTCAAGTAGCCTAATGTTCATGTCTTGGACTGTGGGAGGAAACCAGACTACCTGGAGAAAACCCACGCATGCACAGAGGGAACAAGCAAACTCCACACAAACAATCAATGCTCAGTGGTTAAAAAGCACATGAATGTTTTTCTGTGTGGTAATTCCAGATTCCAAATTTCTTGGTTAAACAGAGGAAATAAACATTTGTTCCACAAAACAATTCTTCGCTTGATATCATCATATCATGCATATTAGTTCAAGTGGCTACACTAAATTGCCCATAGGTATGAATATGAGTGTGAATGGTTGGCTGTATTTGTTAGCCCTGAAATAGTTTGTCAACCTGTTCAGGGGGTATCCCACCTTTCACCTGTAGTCAGCTGGGATTCTTTCCATTTTCCCCACAACCCTGATGGATAAGTTGGAGAGATAATGGAAAAAGAGAAAACTCTAAAATGCTGCAGTGCTGTTATATTAAATATCAGCTCTTGAAACATCACTATTCCAATCAAATTAGTGGACGGGAGCTAAGTGCTGTTTAATACCTGCATAAATGTATAAAATTTACTCCACTGTGGCAAATAGCCAGGATGGAGACAGTTCAGATGGCAGCACAAAGTACACTACCTTATTGTGATACTGCTGAAAGACCCCAGTTGTGTTGACAGTCAGTGCTTCTCGATATCAAGGAAGGATCTTTAACGGCTGCATTTCAAGGATGTCATGTCACTGAATCACACCTAAGGACTGCACTGATATCTAGAAGCCTGCCAAAGGGCTGCTCCAGTGTCTAGGGTCCTTTGAATTCTACTAGGGAGCTAGTCCTTCATCCTGAGAATTTTTAAGGATGCCTGTGTATATCCTTAGCATTCAGAAAGCACCCACAGTCTTCATCACCCATACAAGGCAGGACATTTTCAATGACTCACACCTGCACACTCGCTAGACTCTCCCATTAGGTGTTCACTGAATGCTAGGATGGAGTCTTACATAGCCACTGAATGACCCAACTAGAAAGAGTATGAAGTATCTCTTGATGAAGTATCCTTGACTTGTGGAAGGACAGAAAGCTAATCAGCAAACCGATCCAGCTAGCATAAGCATTTTTTTGTTGGTAGCAACTTTAGGCAGTGTTAAATGCTTTTATAAAATTCCAATCAGGATGGCAGTAGGTTCAAAACCAATCCCAGTAACACAGGACCAACATGGGAGAGTTTGCTATGGATGGGATGTTCCACAGGCATAACCAAAGCTTAGCATTGAACCAGCGATCCTGGACTTGTTCTACCTACTGCGCCATTGGGACAGAGTTTATGAATTTATTAACTATGTGTAAACTTACCAGTTGGATATGTGAAAGATATGGTCTGGTAAGTAGAGAATGTTTTCATCTGTCAAAAAAGTCCACATGTACATTAGTGTGTTTATATTTTTGGTGACATTGATAAGTCTATAAGATAAGATAACATAAACTGTAATATACTGTTCATTAGTATATACTACACAGGAATAGTGCAGTCTGATTGGTCTACTATCAGGTTAAAAACATTATCCTGAGTGGATAATGCCTGAATCAAAATGATGGACATCCACAGTTTGTCTTAGTCACTTGGAGAAAGCAACATCATCACTGTCCTGCCTTAAAATAGAAATATAAAACATGAAATCTTGTTTTAGTTGCTTTTCTTGTGTTTCCATGCAGCACGAGGGTGGGCTGAAAAGTTCATAGGCTGACCATGATGCAATGGTCGAGTTTGTCCAAATGTGGTTAATTTTTCAACAAAGTCTCCCCTGTGGTCTAGACACGTCTTCAAGCTCTTGGTGGAAGTTTAATTGCTATGGCATTACTCCTTAGTCTGCCTGTGTACTTTTCACTTATACTAAAACTTTGAATAAGTATAAAAACACACCTTTATGTGGTGTAGTTTACTTACATTTCCATGTAGAATGTACCAAACTTTTAATGAGTAGGTTATAAAAAGACACTGTTAGCTACGCAGGCCTTAGATTGAATAATAGTAGTATTCGGTAACATCCACGTCACCTTTAGTTGCATAATTGTTAATTATTTGATTTTCTATGGATTTAGGATTTAGAATTTCTTTAAAATGCAATGTCACCACATATCATTCATTCATTCATTCATTTTCTTCCGCTTCTTCCGGGGTCGGGTCGCGGGGGCAGCAGCCTAAGCAGTGAGGTCCAGACGTCCCTGTCACCACATATCATTTTGTTAAATATGATGTTTTGGTTACAAAAGATTATACATATTCATGTTCACTTAAATTTTCACCCAATGTATTATTACTGTAAAGTTACAGAGGCTCACCAGAAGCAAGACGTATGTACAGACAAAACAGTATGTTAAAATGTTCAGGCAAACAGAATCAGGCAAGTTCAAGGTCAGACACACAGTGCTCAAAATCATAGCAATCAGGACTGTCAAAGAATAAAATCCACAAGCAGGCAAGAATACTAAATAAATAAATAAATAAAATAGGCGGCATGGTGGCACAGTGGTTAGCATGTTCGCATCACAGCAAGGAGTTCCCGGGTTTGATTCCTTGGCTTGGGGCGTTTCTGTGTGGAGTTTGTATGTTCTCCCCATGCTTGTATGTGTTTCCTCCGAGTACTGTGTGGGGTTCCTCCCACAGTCCAAAAACATGCACAGTAGGCTGATTGGTGGTTCCACATTGCCCCTAGGTGTGAGTGTGAATGGTTGAGTGTGTGTTGGCCCTGCAATGGCCTGATGAGCTGTTCAGAGTGTACTTTGCCCAGAATAGGCTGAGATGAGTGCCAGCCTCCCCGCAACCATAATTAGGATTAAGTGGCTTAGAAAATGAATGAATGAATAAAATAAATAATAAATGAATGAATGAATGAATGAATAAAGATAATAAATAAATATAACTATGGCTAAGCAGAACAGAATAGGATACCTGGAATTATGTTTTACAACTGGGAACAAAACTGGACCTTAAAGAGTACCAGTATCAGTACCAGTATTGGTCATCCTTACAGCGTTTAAATGATGCCAATGCTTATTTTAACATAAATGACCATAAAAATCACAAAACTGAGTGATTTTAACTTGTGGATCACTAGAGGGGGCTAAACCATAGCTGAATCTATGGTTAGCAGGCATTCTCCCCCGGATGTGATGTCAACACATTGGGCCAGATTGTCTAGCGCAAATAAACAAGCAGATCTATTCAGCAAGCAACATTTTAGGTGATAAAAAACATGTTCAAGAAGCAACTATGGCAGCAATTTCGAGGAAATGGGTGTAAATGGTTACCTATTTGAACCAGAGAGGGAGGAGTCTTGTGACTCTGAGGATGAGAATGCTGCCGGAGATGTACTTGTTGGTAGGTCCAAAATGGCTTATGCAGCTAACGTTTTGCCAACTCGGCTTTCCTGTTGTCAGTTGGCTTAGGAACACAAAAGAAATGTTTTCCACGATTTCTGCACTTTATTGATTGTGCAGCTCAGCACTGACTGATAACGTGTTATGATGCACGGGTTGAGTGACGCAGCCCAGCCAATCCAACGAGTTCGTGTCACTACGAGGCTGAAACAGCCAATGAGGAACATGTCTCTGAGCATACCCAGTGTCGCAGCACTCGCACACACTTTACAATTGGGCATAGAATGATGTTACTGAAAGGAACCGCTAATATTATATGTGATCGTTTTAAATAGCTACTAATACAAATTCACCACAGGTACCCTTTAAATAACATGGTCACAGAACTAAACAAGAAATGTTTGCGATATTTGAAGGCTGGAAGGACTCCTGGGAAAGTGAGTTTGTCATAGGTGCAGGTGATGATGTGAAATTGATGCAATGATTTCTCTTTCACTCACTCACTGTTGAACTGCTCAATCCTACTAGGGTCATAGGGAGGATGGAGCCTATCTCAGCTGATGCCGGGGGAAGGCGGGGTACACCATGAACAGTTCGCCAGTCCATCACAGGACGTCACAAATCCATTTACATTAACACTCACACCTAGGGTCAATTTGAAACAGCCAGTTAGTCTAATGTGCATGTCTTTGGACTGTGGCATGAATCAGGAATACCTGCAAAAAACCCACACAAGCACGGGCAGGACTTGCAAACTCCACACAGAAACTCCTGAGCTCGGGAATCGAACCCAGGACCTTCTTGCTGTGAAGCGGAGGTCTAACCACTACACCACTGTGCTGCCCAGTAACAATTATGCACTTTAAATAATAAATTACTGTAAAATTACACATAAAATATTGTATTTATTATTTTTCTTTTAACAGTATTGATAATAAAATATGTAATTTAAGGGATTGTTGTTATTATTATTATTATTGTTGTTGTTATTATTATTATTATTATGTAAACATTTACATGTCATTTACCTGTATAAACCCAAAGCAGTTATCCAATAAGACCATGAAAAAACAATTAAAATCTATCAATGTTATTATATTTTTATATTATATTCAATATATTATAAGAAAGAGGTGTGTAAGTGTGTAAACATCCAAAGTTTCTTTGTGTTTATGACGATAAGAACCTTTGCAGCTCTTCAGTACTACTGCCGAACTCTTGAAGTAGTAGTCAGTTCTACTGTCCTGCTCCTCCTAAATTGGGCAGCTCATCTTCTCAACTGAGCTCCAGACACTCTTCAGACACTCAGACAAATGATTTGTTTTTGCTCAGGTCATATTTCTTGTGTGTGAACAGGAGTGTTTCCTTCTCAGCCACATTTTCCGCTGGGCCCAAGACACCTTTAGACTTATGAGTCACGGCGAATTATAGCATCTGCAAAACGAATTAAAAGAAAATGCAAATGTTACACGCTCGCATAAGGGAAGTATTTTGAGCCATTAGTCACTGTTAATACTGTGGACGCGGCTGGAGGCAAATCATAATCATATTAAGGACTTGTTTTAAAACAGATGGGATAACCTGGGGATTATCCTCATTCATTTAATCCAGAATGATAGATGAAGTTTTGAAAGGAACTCAGGGATGGGTATGAACACAACATTGATGGATGACTTGTCAACTGGTACATTAGACTTTCGTAATGGTGGGTGCTAGAGTCTTCTTTGCATCACATATGCATGTGTGGGCAATTTATTACATGCAGTTAGAAGGTAGGTCCTTGTTTTTCACTCAAACACTTTTAGTTATGGAGTTAAATGGGGTCATTCTCTCTCTCTCTCTCTCTCTCTCTCTCTCTCTCTCTCTGGGAGGAAAAACTTATGAGTCTCTTATCTTTTTTACTTATCTCATTAGCATGCTACTGCAGATTTGGAGTCTTTGAGAGGCACTACATACTGTGTGTGTGTGTGTGTGTGTGTGTGTGTGTGTGTGTGTGTGTGTGTGTGTGCATGCGTGTGCTGAGCTAAGCTATGTGTGAGGTCATGCTATTCTCAATGTCCTATAGCTCTTCACTGACCTTCTCATCTCTCTCCACTTTCAACATGGAAAACGAATGACCTGTGCTTTGTCATCACTAAATGAAAATGACGATAAATGTATTTATTCTGTTGCCTTTTCACATGTCTTTACATCTCGATGTGTTCTGAATGTAAATCTTGCTGTCGTGAAAGGCAGTGCCACAATTTCCATTTTAGCTTGAATGTGTCAAAAGCATTAAAACACGTCTGGTTATAGCTCTCGAGTTATCTTCAAGCATCTAACACATTTACCATCACCTCTTCTGCTCTTTTCTCTTTCCCTTGCTTTCATTTAGAGCTTGTTGCCACTAATTGCTCTTGTGTAACAGGACATTATGGAGGTGACTTGTCTTTTGGAAGGGGAGATTGGGTGAGAATTATGCTTTTTCTAAGTGCTTAGAACGACACAGGGAATCATTCCTACCTGTGGCCATTAAACTGTATAACTCCACCATATAGCAACAACATCCACTGTCATACATCTGCATTTTGCAAAACATTTACATTCTACTGTTTATCATATTGATAATACTGTACATATCACTCACTGACAGGATTCATTCTGTATCTGTATCTGTTTATATAGATATTACTGACTTCTAATTTTAGACTCACATATACATATTTATGTATCTCACTGTCTATGGTGAGAGGCATGTAAAAGAACCATTGCTGATTTTCATCCTAATAAAAAGAAGTAAAAAATTACTTCTCTGTAATTTTTTGGTGAACATGTATTGAACAATGCTATTGTAGCCAATGAGAACCAAAAAATTAAAAAAATACAAATTCCGAACACTGAAAATACCAATTTTTCAGAAAAATTGAAAAGTGTCACAAATTAAATTTTTTTTTTGATTTTGCATAGCATGAATGAACTTCAAACCAAACCAAACCTATTCAAGTATTTATTTCATGTAACACACACACACACACACACACACACACACACACACACACACACACACACACACACAGACATATTGTTAAAAAAAAAAGGGAATTTGGACGAAAACGATGAGGTTTTGATCTTTAAAAAAGAGAATTACCTGCATGTTTTACATTCTGGTGCACTGAGTGCTCAATGACCCCATTGAGCAGATGAGTAGTTCACAATAAATCCAGTGATACACTGGATGTACTTTCAGGAACTAAAACGCCACCAGGTTTCACTGTTTTTCTAAGTGACTGAGCAAATCTTAATAGAGATGGGACAATACCAGAACAATACTAAAACTTGGAGTAGCTGCTGATACTGATACCCATCTTAAATGGTTTCCTAGGCTATAAAATATTGTTTTTAACTGAAGTATTTAACAGATATTTTTTCCACATACAATCCCTTACCAGGTAAATATAGTAAAATACAGTGGCACGTGGTGTAATTGTTAGCACCTCTGCCTCACAATAAGAAGGTCCCGAGCCCGACAAGGGCATTTCTGTGTGGAGAAAGGAGTTTCTGTGTTCACAGTAGGATATAGGCATTAGGAACATTATGCTGTTCAAAATTGTCCCTAGATGTTGTGGAGGAAAAAAATCAGGGGTATCAGGCACCATTGGGGGCGCTGTGTGTTTTTGGACCCATGAACTGAGGAAGGCCTATGGCCTGCCGGTCTGAAATGTCATAATGTCATATATTTGGTCCTCCATAAATCTTATGCAAATTGCTGGACCTCCCTATCACGTACTCGAATTAATTATTGACCATTAACAGCATCACCATGAATACAGAAATTCCAATATCTTTGGAATGAGTGATCATATTTGATCAATGAGTGATCATATTTCTTTTATTTAAAGACATTTGTAATCCTGAATTGGGAAACTGTCCAGTGATGTCATCTCTAATGAAGAAATATTTAAATCGTTAATGATTATACCTATAGAAGAGCGATTTACTGCACCATTTAATTATTGGATGATTTATGTGAGTATTGTATGAGTAGTTTATTCACTGAAGTGAGTGTAAGATTATTTTTTTCGGCCATTCCACCCTGTAGAGGAAACCACACTACCTGGAAGGAACCCTCGCAAGCACAGGAAGAACATGTAAACTCCACGCATAAACACCCAATTCCGGGAATCAAACACAATCTTGCTGTGAGGCTGACATGCTAACCACTACACCACCATGCCACCCACAAGGTCACAATAAAATAAAGTAATAGAATAAAAAAATCTCTATCATAATAGAAAGGGCATGACAACGTAAGCAAGTTACATAAACTTTGCTAATATTACTAATGCTTGCTGCCAGGATAACCCTCCTAGCTGTCCATAGCTAACATATGGTATCTAGCCTGGGATTAATATCAAGAGGGATTGGTAACCTCAATAAAATCTCACTCACATATCAGATTCACGTCCAATGACGAGACACAGCGAGATTTTGAGCAGCTTCAATAAATTGATGCTAGGATTTCAGGAGTATATTTCTTTTTTCCCCTGTCAGTAACTTCTAAGATTACCATCACATTAGATGTTTGAGTGTGAAAGAGAATAACCAATGCTAAATAAAGGTACTCATTTAGCATGCACTAAATGAGAAACTCTGATTCATCTATTAGATTACTGAGTTGAGACTCATGAGCAGCTAGCGGTAGGGTAACGATAAAACATTTTTATCTTTGTATTAAAGTTGATATTGTGAACATAATTCTTCAGTGAGACGACTGCTATGTGTAACCTTAAAGTTTCATCATAGTGTCTCGAGAAAGTATAAACGTATTATTATTAGTATTAAGCCTTGAAACATGTTTGTCCGTGTGTTATGTACATATTTTAATAAACTCGGCGACTGCAGCTGTTAAAAAATGCAAGAGCTTGACAGTAATTTCCTGACGTTATTTACATTTACAGGGCGGCATGGTGGCGCAGTGGTTAGCATGTCCACATCACAGCAAGAAGGCCTGGGTTCGATTCCCGAGCTCAGGCGTTTCTGTGTGGAATTTGCATGTTCTCCCTGTGCTTGGCTAATTTCATTAGGCTAATTTGCTGTTCCAAATCACTCCTAGGTATGAGTGTAAATGGTTGTATGTGTGTGTTGGCCCTGCGATGGACTGGAGAGTTGTCCAGGGTGCACCTCGCCCTCACATAGAATTGGCCGAGATGGGCACTAGCCTCCCCACGAGCCTAATTAGGATTAAGTGGCTTAGAAAATGAATTAATGCAAACAAAATAAAAATTTTTTTTTACATATACAGCATTTGGCAGAAGCCTTATCCAGAGCAACTTACATTTTTATCTAATTTATACAACTGAGCAGTTAAGGGTTAAGGGCCTTGTTCAAGGGCCCAACAGGGGCAGATTGGTAGTACAGGGACCTGAACCCTCAACCTTCTGCTTGGTAACCAAGAGCCTTAACCACTAAGCTACCACTGTGCTCCCACTGTTATGTACTCCCACTGTTATAAAACTCTTCTCATCATAAGAATGTAATGAAACTCAGTCAGTTTTTAGAACAAGTGTTAATGAATGCCCAGCTACCTTAAATCACTGTCCATATACAGTAATTCCATATCTGTAGTCGTTCAATCCAGTGAACTGTATGACTAAACCAGTAGCCTCATACTGGAAGCTGTGTACAAGTGCTGCACCATTATGAAGCATCGGACATGGAGTGCGGTAAACAATGGCATTCAGGTCACTGGTATGGGTGTTTGATGGGCGCAGTGCGATCACTGAAGTAAAAATCTCAGGAATCTTGCTAGCAACGTCTATGTACTCACCCAAAATGTAATTCGAATTCAGTTCTTCCCAGTTTCTAAAGTCTGTTTAATTTTGTACTGGAAGGGTATATTATCTCTATACTTATCCCAGTTTTGACAGATGAAAGCGTGAGCTACAATGTCTGTGCACAGGCACAAGTTTAGAGTGATATTGAGAGCCAATATCAGCCATCTCCTAAGTGTATATTTTCACCAATTCGGTTGTCAGTCAGTCAGTCACCAATTTGTTTCTTCATTTGTCAGTAGTTATAAAGTATGACATCACACAAAACTACATGTAAAACTATTATAATATTCACAATTGATGAAATCCTGTATTTAAAAAAAAATCTGTATTGCATGACTAACTAATGCAGCCCATGACTCTCATTTGTGTTTTAATGCTAATTGTTAAGTAATAAAGTATCAGCAGTGTCTCAGTGAATTCTTACTAACATTGATAAGCTAACCCAACTAGCATAGCTGGTATTGTTTTACCTTCTGTCATTTTGTGCTTTTGTGGCTAGGCACACCTATATCTCTAGAACTGCTTGATATAGCACCGTTAAAAGCCCCGTGTGAATTTATGAAGAGGTCATTGTTGGTCAAGTTCAAGGTCAGCAGTTGTTTATAATGGCTAGGTAGCGGCTGGTGCGATTCCCCCATTGGGGTCCTCTAGTATTGTTTTACATGTGAGAAAAATAAATCATGAGATGACTGAAAATATTTCTCTGCCTTATTTTATAGACATTTGCATATAACATTTTTTGTCACTCTTCTGTTGTACAATGTATACTACACTCTCAAAAAAGTGTTGGGAACTTTACCCGAGCTCCAATCTCCAGTGGAAATTATGCCTTTGCACACAAAAGTAAGATTACATGGAGTCCTGGGGATTTAATTACACCTTGAGAGAAGTAAAAAGGACTCAGTCTTCTTTTTCTCTTCCATTGTTCCTTTTTCTTTTTCCTAATTAGCAGTGTTACGCCAAAGTTACATGAGGAAATGCTCATTTCCTTCTTCTACTCTGTCCCATGATGCCCGATCAAGTGAAGAAAAATAGAAGCTACAATCATCGAATGCTGTAAGTAGAACCCTGAGATGTGAAACTTTCGTTATAGCTTCAGACAATCAAAATAACAGAGTTTCAAAACACACACACACACACACACACACACACACACACACACACACACACACACACACACACACACAGAGGTGACCTTGGACATTATGAGGCTTTGAGAGAGTAATTACACCTGGGGCTGTAAAGAGCAGAAAATAGCAACAGATCTGCTTTTCTCCTCACATGTTCTTTTTATTTTGTCCTAATTGCCTGTTACTGTGAGGGTAGGCACATCTCCCTCCATATAGATATCATCTCTGTCCCATGGTTCACCAGAAGCCTGATCTGAAATGTAGAGAAGATTAAAGGTGCAATAAACGATTACTGCAACTACCTAGATTCTGTCTGTTCAACAAATTGAAACACGTCAGTTACAGCATAGGCATAATGTTAAGAATGTAATACAAATCTGTGTGTGTGTGGGGCGCACATATCTTCATTCAAAGATCATTTCATATCCTAGTGCTTGTGGCAACTGTAGTCAATAATATTACTCATAAACTACTCTGACTATGTGTTGTGATAAAAACTGAACACAAAATTTTCATCAGCCTGAACTATTTCCTCCACTTTACTGAAGTATGAAAGCAAATTCAATGTCAGGGCTTGTAGTAAACATAAGGATAACAAAATGATTAATTAAAGTGAAATAAAAAGAAAGCCTTCTAAACTCTTGATATACTGAGTAATATTTATACTTTCATCACCAGGTGGTTTTTAGTTACATCTACGAAGGCACAATTTGCTAAAATGCATTTGATCATTTGCATTATTAGCCTGTTTAAAAAAGCCGGCAATTTCACTTTTGCAAGAGTGTAAATTTGTGAAAATAAGACATGTCTAAATGTAGACACGTCAGTTCCAAGAACGCAAGATGCAGGCAATAATAACTGTATACAGGTATTAAACTTCTGAATACAATGTATATACAAGTCTAGCATGGTTTGCTGGGAATGCACATGTACTATGCATGCAAGCTTTTATTAGGTTTGGGTTTAATTCCCCTTTAAATAAATTACTAACAGCAGATCATGTACCAGTCAAGCATCATCTGTTTCACAAACCATATAAACAACAAAAATAATGCACATTAATAGCATTGGTATTAATAATACTCACAGTAATATACAGTATAAATACAACATCTGTAATCAGTGGTGGCTCACCACTGGCACAAATTAATCATTACATAATCATTTTTCATAACTCAAACGTAACTTTCTGTTGCAATATTGTGCTATTCACTGAAAGTAACTTAAGAGAACAATGCGTTTAAAAATGTAGATATTTAAGAGACATAAGCAGTATATTTGCTTGACCTTTTAGACCATTTAACCAGTAATTGTTGATCTCATAGAAATAATGTATCTCAGAAATAATGTTTTGGCATTTGCCACTAAGAAAACCCTTTAACAAGTCAATACACATCTATGAGGTTGTCTAAACTTTTGTCATAGTTAGAGTGCACTTAGTGGTCAGAAAAGGAATTGCAACAAGCGCTCAAGATTCATACTGCCTTATGCTCACTGCAGTGCAGTTGGAGTGGCAGAAAAAAAGAGTAAATTAGAAAGTTGCCAGATTCAGCTTTAAATGCTTTGTGCAAGACTTCAAGAATTTGTTTTATATCAATTAATTGGATTAAAATCAAATAAATGTCCAATGTATTTCCAAAATACATTTCTGATGCACTGTATGTGCCTGCTAATTGTTTTTAATGGCTTAGTTGAAGTATTTATCCATGCAGCAGTTAACGTTAATGATAACATTAGAGAACCAAAGGATCTAAGATGTGAAATATTTCTTCCTCTTCCTCTTCTTCTTCTTCGTTCTAACAGGCCTGTTACTTCTATCCACTGCTTCACAACTTCTTATTTTCTTATTTCCATCTGTATTTTTTTTTTTTTTTTGCATGTTTCACTTTTTTATGTGACCATGTCTAAATGATCCTCTTGAAAATGAGATGTGAATAGATAGTCTCAAGGGGACTATCTTGTCAATAAATTGCAAATCAGTACACTCATAATCAAAGACACTGAGTTTTATCATTAAATGAGTTAGCATGAGAAGTTTTTCCAGTTCCAGGTTTGTGGTGTGTTGTAGCTGAAGCTAGAAAAGTAATTCTTCTAAGTGATCTGTTAGGTTACAGGGAACCTCTAAAAATGCAGGAAATGGTGATGTGATATTATATAGATACGGCCATGGAAAAAATTAAGAGACCACTCATAATGGGAATATCCATTAAATGTTGTCTCTTAATTTTTT
>JBCNYH010000002.1:7279240-7289991 GCA_039654325.1 Tandanus tandanus | reverse complement strand
TATATATATATATATATATGTATGTATATATAAGTTAACTTTAAGACATCTGAGAGAGACTTGAGAAGTTTTATTGTGACCTTTCATGCTGTTGACATTCTCGATCAGGAGATCAGGAGCTCGGATCTCTCACATACCTATATTAAGATGCAACACTTGGTGCTTATGGTCGAAATTCTGCAATTCGTTCATCTACTGCAATGCAAATGGGTTCACCTCCTCAGAAACCGGAGTGACAGCTTCAATCCATAACGCATTATTCCTCGCGTTCTCTCTGCATCTCACCACTTCACTACTGAATTTGGCCTCTTTCAGACAATTTTTTTTGTGCTGCAAAAGCTTGCAAAAGGAAAATGTTTTATTCAGAGGCATTGCTTCACCTCACCTTTATCCAAGATCTTGAATCTAATTTAGTGAGGTGTAATGCAACACCTTTCTGACAGTAAGATTGCAACTGAACTTTGACTTTGTGCATTTATTTCCTTTCTTCTCCACTGTCTTGACATTTGATGTCTGGATTTAAAGCTTTAAGAGGCAGAATTTACTTCAGATAAAACATTCAGCGATATCATTTAGATTTATTAGTATAACGCCCTCGCTAAGTCAGTGTTAGAATGCAAGGTCATAAGCGATTTGGGCCTTCTCTGAATGCATGGTGTGAGGAATATTGTACATTAACATGTCTGTAGTCAGCTGTGTCACCATTCAAAATTACTCATAGTGTAAATCACAATTATTTACTGAAATTGCACTTGCCAGACATTGAGGAGGACAGAGCAATTTACTGCTGTTCTAAAACAAAAAAAAATAACTTGAAAAATCTCCATAAGGATGCAGAGGTTTATTTAAATAAGTGTTTTTTTGTTTTTTTTTAATATACTTCACAGAAACATATAAAAGTGAGCTCTGTTACAGCATCTTTCTAAACTCATTCAAAGTTAGTATACGCTACACGGAAACATAAGAAAAGCAAACTGAGACAGCATTTTGATTCAAGCATTATCTATTTAGGATTAACCCTGAGATAGTGAACCAATCAGATTGCACCGTTCCTGTGTAATATGTACTAATATCTTTTATACAGCACTTAACATGTATTAGATGATTAAAAAAGAAAAACTCAGAAGAAGCGACTAATATATGACAGATTGTATCGTAACAGGCAGTTTCCTCTGACTTTATATACAAAAGGATGGAGAAGATCTAACAAGTGTGGGTTTATCACCCCAAGCTACAACATGATTTATAGCTATGAACATTGACCCAACAGCTTATGCAAGTGAAATTAACTAGTAATATGCTCTTGCAGCTGTTATGGCAAGAAGGTTTAACAACAAACAGACATTAGTCTGAAATAGTGCAGCTGTGGTCAAACCCAAAGAAGGAAACAGCAGCTTGATTTATTCAGATAAATGGGGTTTCTTTGGAATATTGTCACTTCCATTTCCACTTCCTGTGTTTGCACAGTAAACACGTTTTAATACAGAGGCTCTCAGTGGGGTTTAGATACAGTATTACTGATTCAAATATCCACTGATATCAGTGAAAATATTAATGTAGTCATAAAACAAGGTTGACTTCAGAAATGAAATTTTATTAGGATTTGGTTCTAAGCACAATAATGCATAAATTGGAAGAGGAATCACCTCTGAGTTGTTGCATTATACATGAGGATATTCTGAAAGTTGATTAATGGCCTCCAGGATATATCCCCTTTCAATGAGTGTGCATGAGTGTATGCTAGAGTTTGGCAGCGAGAGAGTGACTGAGTGCAGACAGACAAACAGATAGTCATCTAGACCGGCAGCTTTACAGAGTGACCATGTAATTTCTGTGTTATTGGTCACTTTTATTATTCTTTAAAAATCATTTTAGCAGGGGAGTTCACTGACTTTCTAGCTATCCCAATTTTGCTCATTTTTTAAAATCACTTTCCCTCACTGCATGCATCTACTGCTTGAATGCTGCCCTGTCGTGCACACATTTTCTTTTTCCCTCTTTCCTCATTAAGACCTTTGAGAAATTAACTCTATGGAGTGTTGGCAGAGGAGAGTAGGCGTGAGGGACCAGTGATAGATATCTTCTTCGGAAACATTACTCAGTGATAAATATGTCTCCCATTTTCTCACACACAATTATACACACAAAAAGGCAAGAGGAATAGCAAAGGTACCACCTTTTCACATTCGCTTTCTCTTTCTGTGGTTAGGATACCAAATTCATGCAGCTGGGAGGTGCAATAAAAGAAATACAGTAATGGAAATGAGGCTGTCATTCTATATTGAACATAGCTGTACATATAATTTGTGGATTGGAGTTTCTAAACAATTGATATGCACACCTGATGCCTCCTTCTGGCACCTTTTGTAAAGAATGGCTTATGCTAAATGCAAAGCAGACTAAAACAATATTGCCCTGTATTTTTACAGAGCTGGAGAAATTAGGTTTAGATCAGACAGCGAGCAGAGCAAACTGGTCCTTCAAGATTAAAAATGTCTTAAATAGTGATAATTTTTTAAGAGAGTTAAAAGATTATAACTTATTCTGAAGGCCAGAGGCAAAAATTATCATGTTAAATTATAAGTGCTCATATCAAATTCTTACACTCTGAGTGTAATTAAATGAATAGCAATTAGAGCAATTTGGAACAATAATCCTTTATCGCAGTAATTACAAACCACCTGCTACCAGTTTGAGAATAAACATGCTCCATTTTATCACTTGTTAGAAAGAAAACTATTGTAATAGCTATAATATCCCAAGGAAAGAAGGAAACTGGGCATAATAGAATTGGCATGCAAAAGCCTTGATTATTACTTTTATGTTCTATGTGAGATAATTATGTAAAAATCTAGCTGTGTATACCCATTAAGAACGCTATAAATGCTTTTTCCTAAACTTTCCCTGTTCTCATAAACATAAATTTGACAAGTTTGACTGGCTGCTCTGAAAAGAATAACTAAGAAATAACATGACAAATAAAGACTTTGACACTGAAGTCCCACTCATGTCCACCTGTGACAGATAGAAGTTTGTTTATTGTACTAATGTTAAGAGTAACTGTGTTGTTGTTCCGCAGCAGTAAGGAATCAGTAAATGCAAAATGACATCTGGGCTTATTGTTCAGATATATCAACAGTTAATCAATTTTGGTAAACAAATGTAGCTCAGTCGGTCTGAGGTGCATACAAATAGAATTTGAAATTAGCCCTTCTGGCCCCTTGTAATAGCCTGTAAATAGGTTGCACCATGGGAGTCAATTTGCACAAAAAGCCACAAAACAAACTTTGATGATGTCCCCAGTAATTTCCCATTGTAGAGGGAGGAGGAATTGGTCGGGTTGGTTCAAGGTTACTGTTATGAATTCTTATCTAAACAAGTCGTAAATCATGAGGACAAACAGAGCCACTATTGTGGCTAGGGGTTTATCAGTACAGCCGATTTACGATATTCTAGACTGCAGCGGCCGGTCAGGATTAGGAAAGGAAGATCTGCACCATTCAACCAGTGCCCCCATTCATCAACAGATACATTTATGGCCAATATATCTTGATCATAGCTTCATTCTCTGGAGTTCAATTTTGAGTCATAAAGCACATATGGATGCATATTTTGCCATTTTCCATGATGGTGAGTATAAACAGCAGAGGTGGAACTGGATGCCAGAGAATAGGTGCACTAATTAAACATTATTTAGGCATTTAGTGCCGAGTCATCCCATCTGCAGACAGGAAACAAAATTTGCACCAAAATAAGCTCCAGCCCAACACCAATGGTGTGCAGATTTCTCACATTGCAGGTTGAATGATCGCAATTACTGCATCATTCTGGCATGTAAAATATGAATGATGTTCATCTTCAAATATACTTCAGCAATGATTTTGCAAGTATGTGTCACTGAACACTTGCAAGCTACAACTTTATGTGCAGACAATTCATATAACAAAATTTGACCCAATAAAAAAAAGGTTAAAGATAAAATTATTATTTGCACAAATTACCTTTTGTATATATGGAAGTGGAGGCCTTTGTGTAAGACTGTGTAAAATTCTCATTGCAGTTTCCTGAGAAATCCCTACAGCATGCTTCTGCGGAGAATGTTGAATAAAAAACGAATAGTTCTCAGGCGTACAAGCACTCATAGGTTGACCAGGTGATTTTCATTTCAAAGCTGAGCGTGTTGCTCAGAAATTCTCAACCCACAGCAAGATGGTTTTCTGATCTGGAACTTGGTTCTGTGGAATACTCAAACGTCTTAGAAAAGGCCCTCTGTGTGGCGATCACGGAGCAGTTGTTTGCAAAGAATGCTTCAGCAGCAAATGCACAGTGTGCTCCCGACCATGTCAGTTGGGATTGGACTATCAACAGACCAATCTTGCCTCACTAAGTTTCTTGTCTTGATTACAGCTTACTGTATTCGACAAACTTATCACAACATCACAGCATTTATTTCCATTCAGAGTTGAGTTCATTTTTCATTAAATTGATGAGAGAGAGAAAGTCTTCTCCAGCACATCCCAGAGACTTTCGATAAGGTTAAGGTCAGGACTCTGTGGTGCCAGTTCATGTGTGAAAATGGTTCCTCATGCACCCGAACCATTCTTACTATTCGAACCCCAAATTTATATCGATGCCATCAGGGAAGGAAAAAGTCCATTGATGGGAAAATCTGGTTATTCAGAACATTCAGGTCATCAGCTGACTTCACTTACAACCACGTAATGTTGCTGAGCCTTTAGCTGACCAAATGAAGCAACAATGATTATGCGCTATATTTAAAGCTGAAGGCGGTCCAACAAAATATTAGAGTGAGCAACTTTTTTGGGGCTGGGCAGTGTATATTACTAACACATGCACATTATGTTAAGAGAAAAAACAGCTTAATTTTGGTGAGTAAAAAAATATGCCTGGCCACTCACTACTTTGCTGGCTGGCCTGTAGCAATTTTTTTTTTTTTTTTTTTTTTAATTTTGATAGTACAGTTGTGAGAAGAGCAGCCAGAGAACTGGATCCTCTTTAGAAATTTGCAAATCTTCTTGCACTTCACTGATGGTTTATGGGTGAGGATAGATAGTAATTACTTCACCCTTATGCTTATCCATCTATAACCTCTAAATAATAAGAGTGTAGGTGGTTGTGCAGATGTAGAATTCACTTTTTTTTTTACTTTGACAAAGATTTTTTTTAATGAGTATTGAGACAACCTGTTGCCCAGTCTTTATGTGATATTTAAACATGACTTAGAGTTACTATTGAGGGTGTATGATCAGTTCATAAGGCATTACAAAACACTTATAGTGTCCAGATGCAATAATGAACATTACTTACTGCTTTTGGCTGCATTATCTGATTTGAATTAAGTTAGATACACTGTGCAGGTCATGTTTGTAAAGATCTGTGTGCCCTGCACCTGTTCTAATGCTGAGGGTTACATTAGAATGGGATAATAGTATTTAACTGGCACAGCATTAGGGCCCTGTAATCAGTGCACAGCTGGAATCCCTTGACCTTTTTCTGCCCAAAGAATGTCCATACAGCTACTAGAAAAGTGGAAGTGCTCATGCAGCCTAAATAATGTGTTGTTTGGGGTTGAGGTTAACGCATAGCCCCATTGGGGTAACTGGAATCAATACTTCAGTTTTTCCCCCCTGGGGTTTCCATTCAGGGCATGAAAACTAAGTGGACTTTTCAGGAGGGAAAGAGTGATTTTTAATTTCTTGGCTATTCCCTCATGCATGCAGTTCCTAGCTGGCCAAAATATGATGGGTGTTGAAAAAAAGTGAGAACTTAAACATTAAGCTAACACAGTTTTAGTGGTTGGTTGAATGATTAACTGGGCAGATGAAAGGCTTTGGCAGGTATTCTGCATTGAGCATGTAAGTGGTCCTTCCCCCCAATTCAGAGAAATGCTGTTTCCTTCGAAGGATCTCTTCTTCCTATGCTTTGCATGACTAGTTTCTGTCTGGTCAATCTCTGATTTCCATGCTTGTGATATAAGGGTGGGGGTGGGGGGTGTCAGTTTTGTGACTAGTCTAGCCCTTTGCAAGCTCCTTTTATTTTAATGGTTTAACACTTGAATGGCTGAGAGTGTCCTTTTGACCTATTAAAAAATGCAGATGTAAAATTTCTTTAAGGAAATAAAACTCTTATGTTTAGGATTTTATTTTCAATTACATCTTATTTTAGTTTTGATTAATTTAGATCATTGTTATGACATTATGAAGCACAGACAGGTGCACAACACTATTTCTATCTTGTAAAACCATAGCAGTAGTTTTAACATATTTTGGCCATTATAAATTATATACCATTTTGTCTTAGTAGTCTCCTTTTTCTGCTATTCTCAGAAATTGGCTTGGCATTGCTTAGCCGATTCAGTTCATCTGGTTCAAACTACAAAGGGTGCGGGTATCTGTCTTGACTATAAGTAGTCCAAATAGTTTGCCCATAATGATGTGTTACTTTATTTGAATTTCATTTTTAGCATTCTACTGAATAATATTTATGCTTACCGTTGTATTTATGGCACTTTGTTTAATTTAATTTCATATTATGGCCAGGTTGCACTGTCTAGAAACACAGTCTGGTGCAACCTCTCCATTACAAGAGATACAAACTGTACTATTTAACCAATAAAAAGAGTTCTGTTGCAGTTCTAGTAGTCACTTGGCACCCTGGCATTTTAAGTGTTAAACTGAGGTTTAGAAAAAAAATATTACTGTACATTCAGGCCAGCCTTTTACACAAGCAATGATATCCGATATACATTCAGTAATAAATTAATATATAAGAAATTGTTTACACTCCCTAACTGATTGTTCTTTGCTTTAAAAACTATTAATTAAATCAAAAAAACTTACAAAGACATCTTGGTCATAATTGATTAGCTCCCTTTCATATCTAATATATTTCAAATATATTATCTAGAAGTACAATATGCTTAAAAATGAGGCTTTTTCTGTTGTAGAATCATATGCATGTTCATAACGTCTGAAGCGTGTCTTAAGATTAACAGTATTTATACTGTTAAAAACAAATAAACAAAAAAACAGTTGCACACTAATAGTTTGCTGAACTGCCGTTAACTTTGACTATGGTGTACAATCACCATATGCATTTTTTCAACAAATTTAAGCAGTATCCAGAACCATTTCTAGGGACTCTGGGGGCCCTAGACAAAGGGAGACATGGGGGCCCTCTTTGATCCATCAATACGCAAACCCAACTCCCGGTTACAAATACATGCATAACAGTATACTGACCTCTTCTTTAAACATGGTTTATATTTTAAAATACAAATCATATATAAAACACTTACGAAATAAAATAAAATAAAATATAAAATATAAATAACATAAAAACACCTACTCCGGGGAAATTGCGCAATAACAGTAGCACAGAGCTATTAATACACTGCATTTCTATATGACTTCAAGGCTATATTATATCTATAATTTATACATTAATACAGTCTAGATAATTAACTAATTATTTTACTAAGAAACTAAAATGTTCATTCATTCATTCATTCATTCATTTTCTGAACCGCTTAATCCTAATTAGGGTCGCGGGGAGGCTGGCGCCCTTCAAACTAAAATGTTGTATGCTGAAATTAATAACTATAAACTGCTAGGAGTGGAACTGACAAAGTAACAGTTTTCATATGACTAATTTGGTCAGTGTGAGTTTTTAGAGATGGTATCCTTAACCAACAGCAATTGGTTACTTAATGAGTGTGCATGAAGAAGTTGCACAGACCATAACTTGTCAGTGTAGCTTGTTGTCACATATGGTTTTCACTTACCACAATTTCGCTTTTTCTCCTCCCCTTCTTGCCGGTGCTTTTTTTGCGCTTCCTGAAGGGTACACGTTTTATATTTTTTAAATTTTCTATCAACTATGCCACACACACTACTCAGCCCCATCACGTCAGTTTGCTGCCAACTGCACGTATTACGGCAGACTCTTTGACTCTGAAAACAAACTAGTGGGGCCCCCATTAGGTGGGATCCCGACACTGCCTCCTTCTCTACAGTTTACAGCAAACCTGGTGTCATTGCTGTGTAGCTCTATTAGCTGTCTGTTGGGGGCCCCTCCCAACCCGGGGTCCTAGGCAATTGCTTAGTTCGCCTACTCTGTTGCAAAGCCCCAGGCAACATCTTAACATTTATTTCCATCCAGAATTCAGTTCATTTTTTACCAACATCATGAACTGATGAAAATTCGGGAAAATTGCACCACTTCATAAAGTCTTCTCCAGCACATCCCTAAGACTTTCAATAAGGTTAGGACTCTGTGATGCCAGTTCATCTGTGAAAATGATTCTTAATGTTCCCCGAAACACACTCTCACTATTTAAACCCCAATTTTATAATTGTGCCATCAGGAAGAAAAAAAGATCATTGATAAGATAACCTGGTCTTTCAGTACATTCAGGTCAATCATTTTATTGTCAAGTAATGTTGCTGAGCCTCGACGTGGCGAACTGAAGCAACAATGCCAGGGATTTTACCCTCTGTAATGAAGGAAAAAAGTGGTGCAAGAAAATATTCAAGCTCATGACCTTTTTTGGAAGTCAGTGTATTTTGCATGGAAGGTGGAGTTATTTTATTTATTTATTTTAATTATCACAGTACCTCTTACATCTAACTTCCAATCTGAGTCTGTCATGTCAGTAATTTTAACTGACTGCATGTATGGAAACTTGAGCTAACATTCTATAATGGGCATACGTCTAGAAACATATCCTATAGACAGTGGGTAGATCTGATAAAACTAAAAACCCAAAAGAGCGGCTTTAGAATTATGGGTACTTCGAGGCTTTAGCCATACTATCTTGATATGCCGAGTGGAGGAGAAGGATGACAACAGAGTGAAGGAAGTGACAGCATTGGTGCACTGGGTTCACTGTTAAAGGATTGGCAAGTTTTTGTCAAAAGGCTTTCATTCTGTGTGCCAATGTGTGTGTGAGTATGTGTGTCTTGAGGAAGTCCTGTCAGTGCATATCAAGCAATATCTCTCTTTGCATGAAAATCAATCTACTGCATTTGAGTGCCACACCTGCACTTGCTGCAGACGAGACAGCTTCTGCAGAGGAGAGGACAGTTTGGTTTGTCTGAGTGGAGGGATGCGGCAATTTACACAAGATGTGATGGCGTCCATAGGAAAACTGAAAACGCTCCAAATATGTCAGCACTTTAACACAGGATGAACAAGAGACTACCAAAAGAAAGAAACTGATACAAAACAACAACAACAAAAATTCAGTGTCAAGAATATTTTTTCCTTAAATTTTAAGAGGACTTTAAATAAATTAAAAAAACCTCTCTTGCTCTCTCTCTCTCTCTCTCTCTCTCTCTCTCTTCTCTGGTCATTACAGGGAGACAGCATGGGTTGATGATTCAGTGTTACCAACCCAGGGCATCATTAGCCTCTCTCATCTCTTTTCCCTACTCCTACGCACCCTGATGCCATCTCATAAATGACAGCCATCCTTGTGCTGTGGCTTGTGTAGGCTTTGTTTGTTGGGTATGTGTATATGTGACATTGTGAATCTATGCGGTATCCGTTTGTGACAGAGAAAAAAGAGATATGGAGGAAGGTGAGAGGAGAAAGAGGAGGAGGAGAGGAAGAGACATGAAGGTTGGGGTGAGGAAGAAGACGAGTTGCTTGTTAGAAAGGGCCTGTTTCATCTGTTGATGCCAATCAAAGAGCCTGGAGGATAAGCTCTGAAACTTAAACTGGCCATTTCCCTCTGTACTACTGTCAGTGTGTGTGTGTGTGTGTGTGTGTGTGTGTGTGTGTGTGTGTGTGTGTGTGTTGTGTGGGGGGGTATATGGCTGGTGAAGTCAACTGTTAAAGGCCAGGTTCTTTCTGACAGAGTATCCTGACTTCTCCCCAATCGTTCGGATTTTATGTGCATATCTGTGTGTTCACCTCAAAGGTTTGATGAAATCTCTCTCACACACATTCCGAACAAGAAGCTTTAATCAGGTTCCTTGTAGGAAGTTTCAGATCTTATGTCAGTGCCAGTCTTTTGATTTAAGATGTAATTAATTGGCAGAGAAATCAAACACTGACCAACCTGAAAGTTCTAAATTAGGCCTGTGGTTTTGATAAGTGTAACAAGCAGCGGTGGAAATTGCGTGTTTTGATTTCTCAGTTTACAGTTTTAAAATATTTGTAGGTTCTAGTTTTTTTAAAATAATGTTTTAAACCCCAATCTCTGAAACGAAATGAATAAAGCTGTGTAGTTGTTGGTGACAGCTGCACAATCTTAATGTCAAGGGAGCTACTTACTGTAGCACATGAACAGGTGTGTGTGTCTGACAGGTGTATTAGTTAAACCCCACTTCAGGCTAATCTCTAGGTGAATGGAGGGTGATACACAATACTTATGTTAAATCCCAGCTCTGGGCTCTCTGCTGTAGTTACGGTCATATTTCACTTCCCCCAAGTCCGTTTGTCCTTAAGTGCTCAGCCCCTCCGGCTCACTCACTGTGAGTGGCATTAATCTTGACTTATTACAGCCTCTTCTGAAAACTCTGAAGTCTAATTCTGCATCAAATGCTCCTCAGATGGTTCTGTTTCCAACTTCAAAAGATTATTAAGTGTTCAATGCAAACTAACAGTCTGATTTAATATGGTTTTTACTCAAATTATTCTTATTAAAAGTACATTCAATTCAATTCAATTCAGTTTTATTTGTATAGCGCTTTTTACAATTGACATTGTCACAAAGCAGCTTTACA
>JBCNYH010000002.1:7246729-7254229 GCA_039654325.1 Tandanus tandanus | reverse complement strand
TTGTGTTTGGTGAGAAAAAAGGTCTTATTCTTGAAAATAAAAGGTAGCATGCTTGTCTCGTGGAGCTCATTGATGCTAACTAGCTAGCAACTTAACAATGTTGTCTTCTATGAAAATATTTGCTGTGCCTTTGTTTGACAAACTTAGGCAAAGTCACAACTATATTTTAGTAAAGAGTTGTTTTATTTTTTCCCATCAATCTTGTGTTGAGGATGGGAGAGTCAAAGTCTTTTCCATCTCAAACACTTTCACAGTATTTAAGGTCAGGACACTCTGGAGCAAATTCATGTGTGAAAATTATTCCTCATGCTCTGTTAACCACTCTTTTGGGATTAGACTATTTGCCATTCAGTACATTCAAGTCTTCAGCTAGCTTCATTTTAATGCCACATAATTTTGCTGAGCCTCGACGTAACCAAATGAAGCAACCACTGATCATAATACTGCCTCAAGAGGCTTGTACAGTGGCCACTATGCTTGTACAGTGGCCCAATCCTGTGAATTCTCTTCGCATTGTGAGTGTATGGAAATGCTCTCACTGTCACTATGAGACTTTGTTAGGATTTCCACAGTCCATTTTTTATTTTTATTTTTTAAGATGCAACTTCATCAAGCATTTACATGATCAGTCAATTTTTCATGTTTTTCCGATCACATTTCTTGTGTGAAGTTGACAGGTGTGCAGCATCCAGGATTTATTAAAGCATTTTGATAATTTTAATAATTTCAGCAATCTCCTTAGATGTTCATACTGCCTGATTCACGAAAATAATTTGACACTTCAGAAATGCAGTGACATTTTGCAAACAAGAATGCATAGAATTTGTCTTTCAAAACCATATATATGACCGTATAACCGTATATGATATTGCTAAAAGATTCAGGGAATTTGGACACTTTACAGTACATAAAGGGTTCAGTGCATAAAAATTGACAAACCAGTATTGAATGTATGTGACATTCGAGCCCTCAGGCAGCATTGCCAGAGACTGTCATGCTACTGTGACAAATATAGTCGGGGTAGTTCAGAAAACTCCACAGCCTGCCACTCCATCCAGGATGCATATGTGTTATGTGAGGAAGAAGCCATACATCAAGTTTATGCAAAAAGTTCTCTGGACATGAGCTGATCTCAGATGGACTGAAAAAATAAATTGACAGTTAAATAAATTAAAGCTGCAAAAGTCATCATCTGCACCAGAGCCCATGGAATGCACGAGTTGCATGTGCAATTGATGCAGAGGTGCATATGTTGATTTTAGAGGGACAACTTTCAAATGTTCTTCCTGGATAGTCCATGCTTATTTCCGCAGGATAATACCAAACCTCATTCTGTACGAGCTGCAACAATGTGGCTTCCTAACCACAGAGTGTTTGCTTAACTGGCCTGCTGCCAATCCAGATCTGTCTTCTACTGGAAATGTATAGTGCATCATGAAGTGAAGACTCAGACCATGGCGGCCACAGATTGTTAAGCAGATGAAGTCTTGTATCATGCAAGGATAACTGCAACAATTACTATCCTCAGTTCCATAACAATTTTTAAAACATGTATTTAAAAGGAAAGGTAATGTAACATAATAAATATGCCTCTGTACCAGTTTTTATTGAGTGTGCAGTAGGCATCAAATTCTTGCTAACTTGAAGTACTGTAATTATATTTTAATAAAATACAATTATGTAAAAAATATAATTCTTTCTTTGTACTTTTCTCTGATAAATAAAGGTACATATGAATTAACAAGTTAAAAACTGCATTTTGAAATACATCCCAAGTTTTATGGGGCTTGTAATAAATATAAATGACACAGTTGTATAAAAGGTCAAAATAGTGTTAGGATTGGATTACATTAGGCTAATGTTTCCTGTATGATGAAAAGTAAGTATGCACTATATGAACATATATGAACCAGTCGTAATCCTCCTTCAAGTTCTCATTAACAAAGCTCTATTTCTGCTTAGAGAGGAGAAGTTTCAGGATGGTTGATTTGAATTTTGCTTTCTTTTCTGTTGCTCATGCAGCATTGGCTCTCTGCTTCAACTCTTGAAACTCTTGCTGCTGCCGTTAGTGTTACAACAACAGTATAAATCATAACTGTTGATCATGTCAACATTGACTTCATCATTACTAACTGACTCCAGCATCACAGACAGTCACAGTGCAAAATGAGCACAAAGTGGTTAAAAAAAAAAAAAAAAAAAAAAAGGCATCAAACTTTTTTTATGTCATATCCAGGGTGTTACGGCTTAACTCTCGCTAGTTTTTACTCACTTGTAATTTGTATGCTTGTATGTTGTTGACATTTTATAATATAATGTGCTTCAGCTATGTGAAAGAGACATCTGTTTTCATGCCATTTAATGCTGAAAAATCTAAACAATGTCACATCAAGTGTTGGCCCTTAACTATTTGTCCCAAAGCTTAGAACAACTGTTCCAATTTAAGGATGATAATGGATTGCATCATATGTCTCTTTATTTTAGCTTGCCCACTTGTTTATTGTCTTGGCAATGCACCTCGATGAATTTGCGAGCCAAAGCTTTCTGACAGAGCACTGAAGTGAAGTCTGTATCTGTTTTTCAATTAAGTTAAACTATCAATAATCTGTCTCCAGATGTGGAATTCATAGTTCAGTAGAAGCTCTTCTGTGAATGTTAAGTGATGAAGGAGCCAAATAATTAAATTGTGGACTTTGTTGAAAACGAGAGCTCTAGTTGAAGAGATGAGTAGGAAAGGGTGCAGCAGAGTTGGGCAGATACTGTCTTGCATGTATGTGTAGTTTGCAGCTTGGCATGCTTGGCAAGAGTTTTTAGTAGGGTTAAGGAGTCAGACTGTGCTCAGTAGATCACTGTGGTGTCAGCGTTAACATGCATGCTGCTGGCTTTTTTTTTTCCCCACAGTGCTGCCTGCGAGTGACTGTCACTCTCTCTTTGTGCTGATCAAAGCTCCCAGCACTCCCCTCTCTCCCTCTGCCACCTCCCCAAACACTGCTGTACTTTTATCATGAGAGCAGCTTTCTGGCAGTCAGAAATGTGTGTGTGTGTGTGTGTGTGTGTGTGTGTGTGTGTGTGTGTGTGTGTGTTTGTAAGGAGTCTATGAGAGAGAAAGGGGTTATCATATCCTCAATGATAACCCCCAGAAGCAAAGGATCAGGCACCAGTGCAAATGAATTCATGTGAAACTGTCTGACAGGGCTCACTTTTAACTTCTAATAGGAAGATCAAACGCCTGCTCATCGTTTCTCATGCACTCCCTCCATCTTTAGATAGCTCATAAATTAAGATTAATGCCTGACTTTTTAATTAACTCACTCCAAATTTCACATTTCTGTGGTGAACTCACCCATTTCCAACTACTGTGTCTACATAAGGCTGAAACATTGCTGGTTGAATAATTCTCTCCCTCACTTGTTCTCTCTCTGGCCTGCATGCATGAGTATTCTAGAAGTCTGGTTAGGAATAAAATTCAATGACAGTTAAAAATGACTGTTGATAGTAACTGCTTAAACAGTAAAAATGCTTAATATAAACCCATGATGATTTTGTCTTATAATGGTATGGTCAGGGTGGCACAGTAGCAGAGTGGTTAGCAAGAAGGTCCTTTGATTCCCAGGCTCGGGCATTTCTGTGTGGAGTTTGCATGTTCTCATCATGCTTGCGTGGGCTCCTTCCAGGGACTCAGGTTTTTTTCCATAGTCCAAAGACATACACATTAGACTAAGTGGCTGTTCCAAATTGACCCTAGGTGTGAGTGTGAATGGTTGTATGTGTTGCCCTGTGATAGTCTGTTGAGCTGTTCAGGGTGTACCCCACCTTCGCCCAGGGTGAGATAGGCACCAGCCTCCCCATGACCTTAGTCAGATTAAGCAATTCAGCAAATGAGATAGAGATGTACTGTGACAGCACCTTCATCCTTGCTTGTATCATGCCCTGTTCGTACCTGCCACTGTAGCTTTTTAATTTTGAGGTGTTCCACAGACTGGGTGTGGGGATGGCTGTTGCAGATATAGTCATTCGTGTGATAGGATGTTGGCTGCAGGTTGGATGGCTCTTCAACCTGAATCAAGGATGGTTGGGTTACATCTGTGTATAGGAGGAGTAACACAGAGCAAAAGAGGAAATAAAACCTTGTTTGAGAAGTAGATTCTTAACGGCTCTACAGTACAATCCCCAGGATAATATTGGGGGACTGGTTTTCTTTTAGTTTTCTGAATTTGGTGACAATATTAACAAATAAAAGAAAACAGGCAATGCACTGTTCATAAGGCAACATAGAGAAGAAGAAAAAACTTATCACGAGATTTACAAAAACAGGAGAGAAGCTTCAGAAATATCTGGCAAATACTTGTCACTCCCTGTATTTAACAACAATCTCTCTTCACATGTGTGGGCTACGGGCTACTGTGTTTTGACGGAAACCCCTTTTCATATAAAACATCGAGTCAACCGTATATTCTGGTAAACTAAGTGTCAAAATATAGGGACCAAGGTAGAACTTGGCAAAATTTTAGGTGTTATATTTGGTGCAAAAACAAGTCACACAAAGAACACAATACCCACAGTAAAGCATGGTGGTGGCACTACTATACTATGGGGCTGCTTTTCTTCCAGTGGGACATTGGCTCAGGTCAAGATGGATCCATGGGAAGGAACCATGGATCACTCCAAACTCCAATCTGGTTTGTCCAAACCCGCAGCCTTTGTTAGACTGCTAAGGATGAAGAAAAATATCACCTTATAGCATGATAATAATCCAAGTCAAGTCAGAAGACGATTTGAAAAGGTTTTGAAAAGGTCTAGTCAGAGCTCTATATTCTATTAAAAACTTGTCAGTTGACTTGAAGAAAGATGTACAGATAGATAGAGAACTTGGCCTACATTTGCACTATATGGCCAAAATTTTGCGATACCAGACAGTGACGTTTGTGTGCTTTTTTCAAATATGTACTTCCAGATCTCCTCATTTCTCAAAGGTGGAGAAGTCAAACTACGTCCTGTGACCATGGAAGAGGGATAGCTGCAGGAGTGGGAGGAAGACATCCCCTACTGGCCACTCACCTCACACTAAATAGATGTATAAGGTAGTGGTTGAAACATCCGTAAATGGTGGGTCTAGCTGATGGCGAAGCTGTGGCAGATGCTAATGCCAAGCAGGAAGAACACCACCTGTACAACATACCTCCACTCTTCTGACAATGGTTTTTACTATATTTTGGAGTGTGGCAATGTGATTGTGCTCATTTGCAAAAACATTATGGCAGTAAGCGAATGGCACGGCAGGACATCCAGTTCAGCTAAAAGTTATCAGTATGGTTGAGGTCAGGATTTTGTGCAGGTCAAAAAAGTTCTTTGACACCTACCTTGGTAAATATTCATGGATCTTACTTTGTGGTCAGATGCATTGTCATGCTTAATATTTTAAGGTATTGCGGTTACTAGATATTTTGTGGCAACAGTTTGGGGATGGCCCATATACTGTAGGTGTGATGGTCAGCTGTCCAAATACCTTGTGCGATATTGTTTGAGTGGATGGATGGATGTCTGCCCAATCGTACATCCCTCCTTAAAGACCAAATTTCTTCTTTAAAAGTTTAATTCCCCTGCTAGCTATGCTTGAATCCTGTATTATTCAAATAATACAGACCCCTTTTTCTCTAATGGATTACATAGACTTATTGCACCATCTCGTTAACAATGTGGCAAGGCATTTTGAACAGATAATGGAGACTTCTATCACAACAGAAATTAAATATCATCAACGCTTCATTTACATTATTGACAGCCTGTCTGCCATGCTGACGCATCCTTCTAACTCACGAACACACACACACACACACACACACACACACACACACGCACACACACACACACACACACACACACACACTTGCATAAAAGACAGTCCATTTCTCACCTATTGTCTTTTTTTTTTTTTTTTTTGCCAAGTTTGTATTGCATTTTTCTTACACTTTCTCAAAAATGCTTTTACATTAAAGGGCAGCATGGCGCATACAACGATCACCCAAAACATACACAGCAATACACATACATAGCCCCATACACAGCAAACTGCAATGCACTGTGTGTTCTCACACCTTTCTATCATAGCCAGTATTAAGAGTTTCAAGCAGTTTGTGCTACAGTAGCTCTTCTGTGGGATCAGATTTACTAGCCTTCGCCCCCACACATCAGTGAGCCTTGGGCATCCATCACAGTCTTGCCAGTTCACTGGTTTTCCTTCTCTGGACCAATACTTGGTAGGTACTTACCACTGCATACCAGGAACACCCCACAGAACCTACCCTTTTGGAGATGAATAGACCCTGATCAACCATGACATTAAAAACATTGCAACCACTGACAGGTGAGCTGAATACCATTGATTATCTCATTACAGTGGTATCTCCATTGGAGTGGGATGTATTAGGCAAACAGTACGGTGAACAGTCCAATTGTCCTGTGTACAAAGTAAGATGAAAACATGGTCCTAAATAACAAGGTTGGGGGGAAGAACTCAAGTGACCTGTCTTGACCTCAGTGGTCCTGACCTGCCTGACCAGTGGAATAATCTGCCCAAAAGAATGGAGATTATTATAACAGCAAAGGAGGGACTCAATCTGGAACAGTATATTAAAAAAAAAAAAAAAAGGGTTATGTGTCCCTAAATATTTGACCATATAATGTGTGACACTTCCAAAGTGAAATCCTGTGAATATCTCAGACTCTTGAATTCTAATATAATGCCAATGGGGTTGATATTAAAATTAAAAGGCATGACAACTGATGAGTAAGCTGAAAAACCCCTTTATTCTGAAAAAAATCAATAAATCAATAAAATAAAATAAAAATCCTATCTAAAATATTAAGGTCTATATAATTATTTTTTTGTCACAATTTAAGAGGTTGGAATTCCCAGAGCTTCTCGTCGAATAATTTTATTTTGTTGTCAACTGCCCTAAATGTCAATTTTTAATAACTGAACTAAAATATTTAACATTTATTTAAACTGTCATTTTATTAAACATTAGAGTAGATATACATTATTATAGCAGATATTCCACCAGCTGTTTACTTTTGAATCCGGTGGATCAGTTTAGTAGAATATAGTTCAGAAACTAGCTGGCAGGGAAAAAGATTAAGCCCTGATTGGTTATAATAAACCATTTATGTCTTATGTGTCCATCTGTATGCCTGACAGCAATATCCCTGCTCTGAGAGTAGTAGATGAATTACATTAATCAAATTTAATGAAAGCACACTCTAATTACAAGTTCAGTGTACATGAGACAGAGAGAGAGAGAGAGAGAGAGAGAGAGAGAGAGAGAGAGAGAGAGAGAGAGAGAGAAAGCCTTCACTAACAGTTCTGTGGGTGTTTGTGTGTGTGCATACATACAGGTGTGTGTATTAGTCAGTGTGTGTGTGTGTGTGTGTGTGTGTGTGTGTGTGTGTGAATTATCCTATGATTGTTGTGTAATGATAACTAATATTTGTTCTCAGTTT
>JBCNYH010000002.1:7217346-7228310 GCA_039654325.1 Tandanus tandanus | reverse complement strand
CACACACACACACACACACACACATATATATATATATATATATATATATATATATATATATATATATATATATATATTTGTAAAATATTTCTTGTATTCTTATAGACTGAAGCATACATTCACCTGGGATATATCTTCTGGACTTCTGAGATTAATATTTTATTATAATCAGCTTTGCATATGAAACCGGAAAAACGATCTCTTCCGCATCATTCTAATACTACCATGCTTCATGGCAAGAGTTTTCTTGGACATATGATATATATATTTCCATAGCCAATTCAGTTTTCTTGTGTTTTCACCTTAATGATTTTATGAATGTTAATTCTCTCTTCGATATGATTCTTAGAAAGCTGTTAATAAAACAGATCAAGGATGTACATAATGACCTTCTTAGTGCCAGATCGAAAGGGCTTTGTATAATCCCAGGAAAGAAATTGGCCTGAAATTATTAAATAGAGATAAATCTCTTGACCTATAATTTTTCAAGTCAAATATTGAGACCAAGTTGCATTCTCATAGGGTTCCAAACAATTACCACTACTGTATGTTCCATTTCAGTTTAAAAAGAAAAGAAAGAAACTGTCCACTGAATTTCTTTAATTGTTCCCTGAGGAATGCAGTTATAGCCAGCATGGCTTCACCACAGTGGCTGCAATAGTATCTCATTAAGCTTCGTTAGGATGTTATTAGACTGCCATTAGGCTGCTATTTGGCTGTCATTAAAACACACACATGCACATGAATAGAGAGAGAGAGAGAGAGAGAGAGAGAGAGAGAGAAAACTCTTATTCTCCCTTCATTTTTTTTCACATACACAATCTGGCACTTCTATCATTGTGGGGACATTTACTGACATAATGTATTCCCTATCCTATGTAAATGATCCTAGCCTAATTCTAACCTAAAACCTCTTAACCCTCAAACAGCCCTTTGAAGAATTGAGGACCGTCCAAATTGTCCTCACTTCCCAATGTACAGTAAAATGTATTCCGGTAATCAATATGTAGCAAGTAGGGTGGCATAGTGATTAGCACGTCCGCCTCACAACAAGGAGGTCCTGGGTTCAAGTTTTCGGTGAGGGTGGTTCTCCCTGTGCTATGCATGTTCTCCCTGTGCTTGGGTGGGTTTCCTCCAGGTCTCTGGTTCCCTCCCACAATCCAAAGAAATACACATTAGGCTAATTTGTTGTTCTAAACTGCAACTAGGTGTAAGAATGGTTGTTTGTGTGTGTGGGTGTTGTCCTGTAATGGATGCGTTGGCCCAGAGTTGGCTGAGATGGGCTCCAGACTCCCAGTGACCCAAGTAGGATAAAGTGGTTGGGCAAATGAATGAGTAATGAATGAATATGTAGCAAGTATACACACACACACACACACACACACACACACACACACACAGAGAACAATGTTTTTACTATGATGGTAAATATGTTTACTACCTGAAGACCTGATGATACCTTTTTTTTTTAATTGTTTTTTATCATATTATTATTGACATATCAAGTCGGTCATATTTCATCACCTTCTCATTAAACTTTTGTTTATTAGCCCCTAAGTCTCTCCTGACAAGTTTTTGCTAGACCTATAATTTCATCACCCTTACAACCATAGCTTTATATCGATTTGGTGAAAAAAGAATACTGCAAACACTGAGGCCCAATTTAGTGGCTGCTGATCTACACTATGTCCTGCAGACCTCACTGAGTCCATAATAAATATCTTACATGTATCGTTAATTTTGAAAGTGATTATACAGCGCATTTATGGCAGTAGTTAAAATGTCAGAAGAATGATGAATCAGGTGATGTGGGCGGGTGGGTGGGTGAAGTAGATATATTTGTTTATGATCTATAAATACTTTGAATTTGGTAATGATAAATTATGGTGCACCAGCAATGACAGATTAAAGAGGGAAGAGTGGTGCCAGATAATCTGTCCAATGACTGAATGAAGGCTAGATTACAAATATGGGGCTCAGAGAACCATGTAGATTACATTACATGCACATACACTAAGAATGTAATGCAGTTCCAATATTTGCTATGTGTATCTGTTTAGGACTGCAGATATTCAGATCTCTAGGAAGTAGGTAAGCATGGTATAGGATCTGAGTCATACCACTATGCACGAGAAAAAGAACCATAACATCAAATAGCAATTTGCATAGCAATATTTTATTTAAGGGCAACACAGTAATGTTATGGTTAGCACATTCACCTCCCAGGATGAAGGTCCTGGGTTTGAGTTCAAGGGGTTGGTGAGTTCATTTCTCTGTGAACTTTGCATGTTCTCCCTTGCTTGCATGGGTTTCCTTCAGGTACTCAGGTTTTCTCCCTCAATCCAAAGACATGAACATTAGGCATTAGGTAATCATTTTTTGTGTGTGCGTGTAAATTTTTTTGTGTGTGTTTTAGCCCTGCAATGGAGAGGCGAGCTGTTCAGCTTTTACCCCACCTTCACCCAGAGTCAGCTGAGAAAGACTCAAGCCTCCCTGTGACCCTAGTAGGATAGAGCAGTACTGCAAATGAATTAATTAACTTTATTTAATTTGTCATAGTGAACTCTGCAGATCTTCTGAATCTTAGACCTCCATTCACCATCAGAATCTCAGTGGACCATTCTGTCAACTTGCTATGTAATGTGACAGAGTAAGCTTGAGCTCTTTCAAATGGTGATGTCCTGACCCAATCAACAGTTAGCAGTTGGCAACAATAACCACCTGATAAAAGTTTATCAGATTTATTTTATTTCTGGATTTGTTACATTCCAGAAAGATCACTAAAAGTATAAATTTATTATACGAAGCTACCACAAAGCTTCAGTACAGTGCTGCTGCTAGTGTCAGGTGATACCTTTCAGTATAATGTTTTATTCTCCAGGAGGGTTTTCAAGTAATACTGATGAAAAACATTAATTTAAAAATGACAGAAACATGTAGTGTGAACATATAAATTAATACATTTTACAATTTATTTATTATATTATATATTATATTATATTTATATATTATATTTTATGTGTGTCTGTGTGTGTGTGTAGCTCTTTGAACCTAACATTAACTGAGTGGACTATAGGAGAAGTAGTTCTATAAATAATAGCCAATTTTTTGTGTGTATTTGGCACCAATTTGTACAGAATAGCGCATGTCTCATAGGAATCGTTTTAAGGAACTTGGCTCGAGTCGGAATCAGATAAAAGAAAAAGCTCCAGCTTGTGCGAGCTTTCTAAATCAAAACAGTAGGCCTGTTTGTATCTGTTTAGAACACATTATCTATTCAGTCTGAATGCATTCAGTATGTAGGGTTACATCTCTAAGAAACAGAAATGGCAGCACTGGCAACATGATGTGTGAATTCTGCCTCTGACATTTCTACATTAATTGGTCTCAGCTAGAATTGTAAGCAGTTTTTTTAAACCAGTGATTATTCATGGTTGTACCTGCCAACAATATTTTCTAAGGAATTTAGTTGTATTCCTAAAATATAAATATATAAACCTATTTTTTTGACAGTTACTTTCTGTCAGTTAATTTGTCTTGTCAAACAGCATTCCAAGAGATCAAGTATGTAGAATAACTGCCAAATATTTCACTGTCTTGTCTTTGTCCTGAAAGTTAAGATCCACTTATTAGTTTAAAACTTATAGTACTGTTAACAACAAAATCAGAGCACATTGCATCTTCTTCAGAATCTATATCCACTAGAAGAGCAAAAACATTTGGGTCCAAACAGTCAGTATTGGGTCCAAAATGTCACTTACTCAATATTAATTTATTGTTTATAGAACTGTTACCTAAAGCAATGTCACATAAGAGGGAGTGAAGTTGTACTCAATATCAGCACAGCTGTGACTTGCCATGGTACTAAACCTACACTAGTCTCATTTCTGCAACTAAATCTTGTATGATTTTGCTTAGATATAAACCAATGGCTTAATTTACAATGAGCAGGCACTTAATAAGAAGTGCTACACCTTCAGATTAATGATCATTATCTTTATTTGCCCAGTGAGCTTCATGTTGAGCTTCAGTGAGCTTTACATTGCAGAAAAGCAGTGAGCTCTCAGTGCACTCATTTAACTTTTTTGTTGCTTCTTGTCTCAAATAGATGACCTTTTGGTTTCCTAAAAATAAAATATTAAATAAATATTCCTATATAGATATACAGTGGGGGCCAGAAGTTTACATGTACACATAAATGTCATGACAAATTTAATTTGAATGACTCTTTTTCTGGAGCAGAATTACTGTATAACATATGTTTAATACCAAAACAAAATTGGTACACAAGTTGATTATTATTATTTTTTTTTTTTTTTGAACATTAAATCCAAGATGAATATTAAGAAAAGGGGCCAAAATTAACTTGACATGTTTCAAACCATAAGCATTACGATGTTAGTCCATGATCCTCATGTTAAATCTGACAAATTCAGTACTGTATGACTATGTAATCATGCCAAGGCAAGAACATGTTTCAGATGTTACAGCACATTTTGTAGACTGCATGCTTAGGCTGATCTATAGAGTCTATGCAGAAAAAAACACCTAGAATGCTAATACTAGATATCACATTTCAGAATATCAGTAACAGACTGAACCCTTGGAGAAAATAGCAAAAAAGGGGAGGGACAAGGTCCAGTGAAACAACAGCTGTTTCAACACCATCATTCGCAGGTTTTGCCATTTCCCTAATCTCACAACCCTTCCTAAGCCATTTTCGTGCAGTGAACTAACACTCTTATCCTCCATAGCTTTCTTTCTCAGAATCAGAATCAGAATCCAGTATATTATTTGCTCCCAAACATTTTCATTTTATCACTTCTAATTTCTCTCTCTGTTTCTCTCATGATTACTTTTCACTGCCAGGAGTGGCCTTCAATAATATTCTACTCCTCTTCTACTTCTTCTTTTTCTTCTACCACCCCCCTCCCCTCCCCTCCCCCCTTGCAGCTTGCCTTATCACTTTCTGAGACACAGCCGTAGAGAATATAATGCAGAAAAGACCATATAATATCTGTGCAGGTTACTTTTATTCTCTCGCTGTCTGAACACGGGTTCAACCCATGAAAGAAAACACCTGGGGGTTCAGACACTAGATTTAAACCAGACATATTTCTGAAATCCTCAGTCAGCCAGAAACAAGCACAAAGACCTTGCATCCTGAGGGTTAGAGTGCTGTACGGTCAGGAAGACAGGGACTAGGAAGGATGTAGAGAGAAAATTTGTGTATGAAGCATATCTGTATGAATATCCCCGTGATCAGAAAGAGACTGACAAACTGTATTAATTTTAAAACTTAGAAATAATAATAAATTATAATAAAAATAAATGTTTAATTACCATGCTGGATTTTGTATAAAGGCTGGAAATGTGTATGTACTGTGTGTACGTTTATAAGTGTGTGTATGTGTGTGAGTTTTCTGAAACAGTATCAGTTAACTGCCAGACATATTCTCATGTAAATCACATTATCGGCTCTTCTTAAACTGTCAATCCCCTGTTCATTTGTAGTACTTTGGCTTATGAAATGAGTGTGTAAATGCCAGAGGCGTTTGTGTGTGTGTTTGTACAGATGGATGTTATAGTGTGCTTAGATATGTATTTAGCTGGCAATATCTCCAGCTCCGAGAAGCATTAGCCAGCCATTCTTCAGCCATGTTCTTTAAACTGCACTGGTAGGGCTACTTCTGCTTTGCTGTCAGACTGCGTTGAAAATTAGCAGCAAAACACAGCTATGTTCATGTAAAATGGATGTGCTTACAATGAGCTGTGAGCTTAAACTCAAGAGTGCCAACGACATAGCCCTCCAGCACTACTAATTTCCTGCATTACGACAAGTGCCACCATACTTCACCTTCAATATCAGATTTTATTAAATGGCTGAATAGGGAGATCATTTCCTCTCGCCTACTCTCCTGTGAGCCCAAAACAGGCAGTGAGGACTAAAGGCATGCTTCTGTCCTCTGCCTCTCTCTTACTCCCTCTCCCTCTCAGTTTTCTACATACTCTCTCACTTGCTCTTCCATCCCCATTCTCTTTAAGCCAAGATAAAAAAATTTCTTAAGATGGCAAGATGGCTTGCTTTGTTCACATCTGAGAGACTCCTGGTTTAATCCTGACCCAGATGTGAGGCATGAAATCAGAAGGAATTATCTGTAATAATAATTTTATGCTTTACAGACACAGATGGATCTGATCAGACTGATGTAACCAAGCTTGGTTTCACAGCTGTTAAGTGAAAGAATCAAGGATGCTTCCTAATGAAAGATGAGGCATCCTTGCTGTGCTACGAAAACCTGTTTCCTTGGTGAAATGCAGGCAAATTAGACAAAAGATGCAGCTCAGCAATTAGAACATTTCAAAGGGAGGCTGATATTCTGAAATGAGACAGTTAAAAGCAGCGTCACTGTTATATGGTACACAATGGCATAGTCTACTCTAAGCCACAATCATCTATACAGCACTTAGAGGTGTTTTGAAAGTGGAAACACTGTTACATACCTTTAAGTACCTGAATGTTAAAGTGAAATGTCACTGATTTTAATTATTTTGACTGCACAGTGTAATGGATTTACTTACATTACAGCAGTGAGTCTAGTTAAGCATCGGTAAGCAGAGGTGACTGTGCAATTCTGTAAGAGATTTATCTTTTTAAAACATATAATCCATTAGTTATCTTTTTTCAAAGCTGTTATTTGTATTCAGAACATTACTTTTTTAGTTGTAATGCAGACTGCTGATAAAGAACACATTTTCATGGTCCAATATGCTGTCAATTAATAATTAGTCTAACACTTCAAAATTAATCAGTGCTTAAGCACATTTCTTTCATTTACTACTAATAAATTCTAAGTATATAAAATAGTTAAAATTAAGGATTAGCTTATCATGCAAAAAGATTTGCAATTTCACTTAAATTACAAAAAAATAACCTAACTGGACCTAACCTTAACTTTTCTGCAGTTTTTCATTTGTAAGATGAAAAAATTGTGAAATCATATAATTTTGTTTGAGTAGTCTATGTGCTGACTGTTATAATTGACCCAACGAGACCACAGAAGTGATATTCAAACCACGTGATTTATTTACAACAAAATAACTCGGGCTCCGTGAGCCACCAAAACACAACCTAAAGATAACTAGAAAAGTAACCTGCCTCGAGGGGCGAAATAAACAAAACGGCCAAACTACCAAAACCAGAAAGTGGATACACCATGGGATGTGACACTGGCTGGAGTTAGACTGGGGTTGATATAGGGGTGCTGATTGTGTATGAAACAAGGTGCAGGTGCATGTCATCAGAACTCCGGAGATTGGGAACGATTAACGTGGGAGTTGGGGAACGAGTCCGATGTGGGCGTGACACCGACATAACTTAAGGCTCTATTATTTTTGAGGCCATGGTGTGTCTAATAATCATTGCATGATTACTTTTTGGTGTGTAAAGAAAGTTTATATATTCATTGCCTAATTTATCATTTGCACCAAGTCAGTACATATAACAAATTCCATTTTAATTATTTAATTAATTTTACGTAAATTACTTCTTTTTTATGTTAATGTCTGCCAATGTAAAATAGTGTGTCTAAGACCCTGGATGATCTGGAGGGCCTTTTCTGTATTCTCCATAGCTGGCACCAGGAGTGTCAATAATCATGGCATATGTGTTTTTGGAGAAAAATATTTTTTTTTCCTTCATGAGGAATTATTTCTCCCTGAATACATTTACTTTAATTAATTGAAGGTTGGATTTTTATTTCATCTTCATCTTCTTCCGCTTGTTCTGGGGTCGGGTTACAGCAGACTAAACAGTGAGGTCCAGAAGTCCCTCTCCCCAGCCACTCCCTCCAGCTTTACTGGGGGGATGCTGAGGCATTCCCAGTCCAGCCGGGAAGCATTCTAATCAGATGCCCGAGCCACCTCAACTGGCTCCTCTCAACTACTCCGATCTCCATTCCAGATGTATGGCCCCCGATGACCACGCGATGCTGCAGAGACGTGTCAAATTAAACAGTCCTACAACATCCAGAGCCTTGAGGTATTCAGGGCAGATCTCGTCCACCCCCGGAGCCCGGCCAACGAGGAGCTTTTCTGGGGAGGAGTTTTTTTTTTTAATGTGAGATGAAGTTACTTCAACAAAACTTGTATTTTTTCCCATAACGCTTTTCAAATGTTTTACCCAATTTTTTTTCTAATTTGTTAATTTTTTTTTTACAAGAGGTGCCAATAATTGTAGAGAATTGTATAGACATTGATCATCTTGAATAAATTTTCATGTCAATTTGCCATTTCTGCAAATTTGTCTTAATTTAGCCATCTGGATTCCACCCACAATAATTGGCTTCCAGATTGTAAAATAGCATTTTGAATAGCATTCATATAATAATGCCTGATGAACTAGAAGTGTTTACCACCAAGATTTCCAGTAAGAATGCAGGACTGTTTGGTAGGCCTAGTGAGTAAAACACAGTGACTACTATTAGGACCTGCAGGAGAAGGCATGAATGTTTTCATCAACCATTTGTTTTATGATACATACTGATGTACTGTATTTAACACTGCCATCAAATATCATCCCATAACACTGCCCAAAATATTTTTTGCAAGTTCTCCATGTTTGCATGTTCTCCCTATGTTTGGATTGGTTTCACCCGGGTACTCCAATTTCCTCCCACAGTTCAAAGACATGCACATTATGCTAATTGGCTGTTCCAAATTGCTCCTAGGTGTGAATGGTTGTGTGTGTGTGTGTGTGTGTGTGTGTTGGCCCTGCAATGGTCTGGCAAGCTGTGCAGGGTGTAAAACGCCTTTTCCCAGTGTTGGCTGAGATAGGCTTTAGCCTCCCCAGGACCATAATCGGATTACACAGTTTGGTAAATGAGTAAGAGATGAAATTACCATACACTAAACCTAGACTCAGTGGTAAAAACAAATTGTAATTGTAATTGGCTCTTGAGATTAGCCTTCAGCTTCTGGCCATGGGAAATATCTTTTTTCTTTCCTTTAAAAAAAAAAAAAAAAAAAAAAAGCACTTGCAAATAGTAAACTAGAAGCAGTGCATAAAGCTCTGTGAGTGGGATGTCCCAAGGTGGAAACATACTATAGCTTAATCTCATAATTTTTCATTTACTTATTTATTACTTGTTCATTTTCTGAACTGCTTAATCCTAATTAGGGTCGCGTGGAGGCTGGCGGGAGGGCAGAGAACACCCTGGATAGCTCACCAGGCCATCGCAGGGCATCATTTATTTGCATGGGAATTAATCAATTAATTTATTCATTTGTTAATTTTTTGTGGATTTTTGTATACAAGTACTGCAGTCTATTATATCTTTACAGAGTGTCAGGTCATGAGACACACTGCATGGACATTGTTACAAGGAGACAGAGGAACACAGTCTGGCTTAAGTGGAGCAATGCTAAGTAGTCTGCCTATTGCATGGGACATTCCACAATAAAAAGTCATGCCATTGTTCTTGGCAAATACCAACTAAACCAAGTCTATGATGCTGGGTATGCAGAATTTCAGTATCAACTCTTTTGTGCTTAAATCAGCTCTGAATACAGTCATCATAGTTCACTGTGGTTTCTGGTGTACTTTTCATTGTACAATCACAGGTTGACCTGAGATCTCTGGAGGTTAAATCATTGCCTCACGTTCAGTTGCTAATAAGTTGCTGATAATTTACTGGTAGGGTGTCAGCAGTTAACCATTTTCATGCTACTGTGGCATAATTACATAATTACTGCAGCTGATTGTAACCACACATGCAAACCAGAAAACATGGCTGACAGCTAAAGTCTGTGCCCATCTCAGAGAAAGAGATGCTGCCTTCTGGTCCAGAGATGTTTCCAAGGCCATTAGAAAAGCCAAAAGGCATTTGCACAGATGACCAACATCCACTAATGACACCAAGCTTATGTGGCAGGGCATCCAGTCTCTGACAGACTATAAAACCACACCAGAAATTGTCACGGGAACACTCACCTTCCGTACATCCTGAATGAAGGCTATGCATGGTTTGAAGCTCTAAATGGCACAAAACAACTAAAATTCCCACTCACACTGAAGAAGGTGCCCTGTCTGACCCCAGCTGATGTGAGGAAGACATTTTCCAGAGTCAATCCATGGAAATCTGCTGGCCCAGACAACATCCTAGGGAGAGTGCTCAGAGACTTTGCTGATCAGCTGGCAGTTGTCTCACAGACATCTTCAACACTTCTCTGAGGCAGGCTGTGGCTCCTGTGAGCTTCAAGAAAACCACCATTATTCCTGTGCCAAAAAAGTCCACAGTGACGTGTCTTAACGACAATGGAGGCACTGACTCCCATCATGATGAAGTGCTTCTGATCATGAGACACATCCACTCATCTCTCCCCTCCTCACTTGAACCCCTGCAATCTGCCTATTGTCCCAATCGCTCCACTGCTGATGCCATCTCCTGCACACTGCTGTATCACACCTGGACCATAAGGACACGTATGCTAGAATGCTGTTCACCAATTTCAGTTCAGAATTTAATACACTTAACACCTACACCTGCAATTGGATGATCACCGCCCCTGCACATCATCGCAGTGTAAAAACACACTGACGGCAATGCTGCCTACTCTTGACTTACATGCCTCTCACTATAGAGAGTGAGAGACATGGCTGGCCTTTGATAACCCAGTTAGCTGAACTGGGGGGACAGCAGTGAAAGTGGGGCTTGAACCCATGACCTTGGGATCAGTAATCCAGCACCCTACCACCTGGCCACTGAGCCACCACTGCCTGTACTTAACAAAGTATATTGCATATGTTGGAGGACTTAACACTGGGACAGCACCCTAAACAACTCACACGGGACTATGCACACACTTTACATTATGTACATTGTATATATTCATTCATTCATTCATTCATTCATTCATCTTCTTCCGCTTCTTCCGGGGTCGGGTCACGGGGGCAGCAGCCTAAG
>JBCNYH010000002.1:7087103-7098199 GCA_039654325.1 Tandanus tandanus | reverse complement strand
TATGTAAAGCTGCTTTGTGACAATGTCAATTGTAAAAAGCGCTATACAAATAAAACTGAATTGAATTGAATGTACTGTATGATAAACAAAAACTTCTTCTTCTTTTTCTTCTTCTTCTTTTCATCATCACAAGATGACAGTGTTTAAAGAGGACTACATCAAGTCACAACCAGAATCATTTTGTTTGCTGCCATAGCAATAGGTCTGATCCTGAGATACCATGAATGCTGAATGCTAAACAGTCCTACTGCATACCACCAGCATTTGTATACACCATTGCACGCTCTGGAGGGACTCTCTGCCACAAGTTACAGCACAGGAGCCTCCTCTGTTCCTTACAGTTTAATCACTGCTGCTGTCTGGTGTGCTACAGTGGAGCGAGAATCAATTTCCTGCTTTACTTCAAATTAAATCCCAGATATTAGTATGGCGAGGAAACTCTAGGCTCTGCTCCTTCTCTCCCATCTTTCTTATATTCAAACTTATATTACAAAGTACAGCCAAAACAATCCATTACTTTAGGGGGCTGTTCAGAATCCATCTCTGCCTTTTTCTGTGTAGGTGGGCTTTTTACTTTGAGGGTTCGAGAGTTGTTGTTTTTTCTTTGTCTTTCTCTGACCAGGTATCACTAACGTTTCATATTTATATGAAGTAGGATTTTTATGAAAGCATTTATAACCAGAAAAAAGCAATAAACTTGTCTTACCCTTTTGGGAAATATAAATACAGAAGCAATGGTTTTCTACAGACTTAACAGAAAATTAACAATTTTATACGCATGAAGTTTGTCTCGCAGTGGTAAAGATTGTGCTCTCTCTGTGGCCTTTTTTGGCATGCAACTTTGGATTCTTTAACATAACTGAATGACAGTGCATATACATGATCATAATAAAATGCACATCCAAAGATTAAAGCTTACATAAAAAGACAATGCTGCATCACTTGAAACAAACTACACAACTAAATGGTCTCTGCTCATTTTTATCTTATATAATAAAGACTAAATATCCATTATGGATAAGCAAGGTTGTTTATACCAGAAACATAAGTCAAGAGCGAAGTCTGCTGATTGAATTTAATATTTAATGTCAGGGCAGGTGATTTTAAAGAAACAGCAAAAGTAAGCACATTTTTAAAAGTATCCAATGAAATTGCCTGGTTAGTGTTGGAGAATGAGCCCATATAAGAGACAGAGAGAAAGAGAGCGCTCGAGAGAGAGAGATTTACATTCAACTCATATTCATGATCATATTCAACTACATCATGTCTCTATATTATTATAATGAATATTAACAACAAACAATTACATGCACCCACAGCAACACAAGTTAGCTAGCTTTAGCAATATGTCTGTAATATGTATGCCTAATGGTATGGAAAAATCGAGTGCATATGCTGACTACCTGCAGGCAGGTGAAGAGAAAGGCAGGTAGGCCATCCAATTAGTTCATTTGGACTGACTGAAATGATTGGACAGCCTTTTAACAGCCCTGCAACTCCCAAAGAAGACAGAGTCTTTTATTTTTATTGTCAGAGCATATGATTTATTCATGGCTTTTATAATGTAAAGAGAATTTCAAGAAATATAAAAAAATACTTAAACATAATACATACCACTTCTTTAATAGTAACTTCAAAGGCTGTATTCGTGGCTATTTAACAAATCTTACCTCACAGTGATTATATAGCTTCTTGTTGAGTCTGGCATTCAAGCATCAACACCACAGGCATAAATGAGGGTCTGCATGTGTCTTTAACCCAACTTACAGTATATAAAATTCTATAATGGGTAATGTGACACTCGCAAGGTTCGGGGGACTGTAGACACATGGAAAAAGCTCTTTCGCTGTGTTTATTTTAAAAACTTTTACTTGACTTTAAACTTTTCAGCAGTTTATTGATGTCTGATTTCCCTCTGAGACACAAACACACATACTCTAATCATGTATGCAGCTTTGCACACAGCTCTGCGAGATGCAGCCTCCTTTCTCGTGGTCATCTCCTTCTCCACCTTAAACGTCTTTTGTCATTCACTGCAATACAGAGAACATTGGAGCTCAAATCCAGAATCTTTACTATCATTCATTCATCTGCCGAACTGCTTAATCCTACTAGGGACGACTCGCCCCAAGTACCTTTTTGCTGTGAGGCAGACATGCTAATCATTACGCTACCTTGCCACCCTTTATTATTATTATTATTATTATTATCATTATTATTATTTGCACTTTCATAATGTGCTTGCGTCTACAGATTTTCTAATTTTTAAAAAATAAATCTTTTTGGTGAAAATTGCCACCACAGCAATACTGTATATGAATTCAGAAGGAATATAATTTTCATACCTGTCATAATACACTAGTAAATTTGGTCATAAAAATTATGCTAAGCTTACAAGTTACACACCTTTTTGTGCCAGCAACTTAAGTTTAAAATCAATCTCAATATTGTTAATTTTATCAAGTTATTTTTTTAAATGCCCCTGCATTTATTAATCCATATGCTGTACCATTTACCCGTTTGCTAGGAGGCTGGAGCCTATCTCAGCCAACACTGGGTGAAGGTAGGGATCACCCTGAACAGTTCAACAGACCATCGCAAGGCCAACACAAACACAACCATTCACACTCATACCCAGGCACAATTTGGAGCAGCCAGTTAGTTTTATGTGCTTGTCTTTGGACTGTGGGAGGAAACAGGAGTACCTATAGAAAACCGACGCAAGTGTAGCAGGATGAGGTTTGTGCCTCCTGCTAACTGCCCTAGGTGCATACACTATAAAAGTGCCAACAGGTTGTTGTCCTGGAGGGGTTGCCGTAGTTGTCACGTCCGGTTTCCGGTTATGGACCGCGACAGGAGATGCGGTTAGTTGCTACTGCCTGGTCGCTACTTTTTTATACCCTGGACATTTATGGTTGCTGTGTGCCATATTTGCATTGCTGCCTTGCGGATCCTGGGCCTGTTAAACGCTGCTGGATCGGGACTAGGCTGGGTTTTGCACATCGCTTCCTATTACAGCTGCTTCGAGCAAGAACGTTGCTGCTTTGTTTTATGTAGGCCTTGGTTCCTGTTGCCGTAATCGTCAACTTCCGGTTTCCGGTTTGTTGACCGCGACTGAAGATGCAGTTAGTTACTGCTGCCTGGTCGCTACATTCTCTTACCCCGGATGTTTATGGTTGCTGTGTGCCATATTTGTGTCGCTGCCTTGCTGATCCTGGGCCTGTCAAACACTACTGGATTGGGACTAGGCCGGGGTTGTTCATATTGTTTCCCATCACAGCTGCTCTGAGCGGGAACGCTGCTGCTTTGTTTCCTGTGGGCTTCTGCTTCATTTTTTTGTCTGTCCAACTGTTGTCGCTGCGTCATAGCCGCTTCAGTTTCGTTATGGGTTCTGCCATGGTTGCTTGGACTAGTGGTGATGGTAACTGCTGTGCTTATGGACGCCTAACCCCATAGCTAGTCTTGCTTGCTCTTTTTAATGTGAATGTTTTAATGTGTATGAATGTGACATGAACGTTTTGTGTGCATTTACTTTTCACTTTGGTGGTTTTGTTTTTTCCTTTATTGTGTATGTCTCCCTGTATTGTTCTCTTTTGTTTATTGGCAGGCAGTCATTGTGAGTAAAGCTGCTGATTGCTAGTGTGTTACTAGCATTTTTGGTCACTGTCATAATTGTTTTGTTGTGTTCTTTTTGTTTGGTTTTACTTTTGTGTTAACAGTTACTGTGTTGTCTTAGCAGGAGGCTGATGGAACTGCAGATAACTAGTGGCCTCTGGCATGCCCCTGCTCCAATTTATATTAATTGTGTTAATGTGTTTTGTGGCTGTGTATTTTTGTTCCAATATTTTCATTTTTGGTTTTTGATCTCAGACACCGGGCTGAAGGAGGTGGTGGTTGGGCCTTGTATGGTGGTGGCATTCCTTCTTGGGGTGTATGTATTGTTGCCCATCTTCAGCTGTGTTTCCCTTCCTGAGTGTGTGTGTGCCTCTTTAGAATGTCCCACGTGTGTTTGGGGTGACTTCTTTTTGGGGATGCCTAACCTTCCTTGGCCCATCTGCTCTCCTGGTAGGCTCTAGTGTGGCTCATTGTGTTTTTTATATTGTGTTGTGTAAAATAAATACTATTCTGAGGACTGAAACTTTGTTTCCCTGAACGGTGTTACCTGTACTTACCTGTGTGTCTGGTCTATCAGTAAATGGTAGCCATATTCCCTGGGTGAAATTCCCAGGGTGGCGTAGTTGGATTGTTGAGGGGTTTTATCCACCTCAATATTACTAGTTGTATCCAGCCCAGTCCCAAGTTGCCACACAGGCATTGGGAGAACATGAAAACTCCATACAGGACTTGAACCCAGGACATTCTTGCTGTGAGGTGGACACTATATGGTCAAAAGTTTTTGTACACCTGACCACCATATTCATATATGAGCTTTACATAAATTGTTCCCACGAAGTTTGAAGCACACAATAATATGGGATGTCTCTGTATGGTGTGGCATGGCAGTTTTCCTTTACTGATTGTAGGGCCAAATATGTAGTTTATATTAATATAAAGAGAGAGAGAAGGAGAAAAGATAACAAGCTAATAGCAGTCGAGTATTTGAGGATTATATTATTGTGTGAATACCTACAGCTTAAAGGTATGGCTCGTTATTCAGCAGCACCTGATCAAGCACAACCTTTTTTATTGTGTGATTTTCCCCCAATTTATCTCCCTCATTTAGTTGAAGCCAAGTATTGTCGCACAGTATTCTGTATCGGAAGCCGCACACCCTAGTTTTTAAAGATGATCCTGATGTACAGTGCTATAATATCTTACTGTTTGCTTGGAATGTAATAAATGCATATTGTGCTATTGTTCATTCTTTTTTCTTTCACCTAACCACATATTTTTATTCTATGGAAGATGGAATGAAGTTAGAGAACCTGGAGAAAGCCCACACAGGGCAAACATGGAACTCCACACAGACAATAACTAGATCAAACCTGGAGCTGGAAAGCAAGAATACTGCCTGCTACGATGTAGAATGTTGTGCACTCAGACTGTCTCTTAGCAAAAGAAACTTCTCTCGAATTTACAGGGAGGATACTATGCATTAATATGCATTAAAGTGATAATTATTATATACTTAATATTGGCCTTAAATGTGTTCCTGTGCATTTAATATATAAAAAAAAAAAAGATATATATATATAATACTGCTTCCTGCTTGTCCTGATATCTTGCCAGAAATTTAAGTTAACTTCAAGGTCAGAACATGCCTTACCGGCTTCAGTTCACTGTGCGTGTCTCAGTACTAGTAGACTCAGTACTACCTCCTCACTATATGAGTGTAACTGAACTCAGTACAGCACAGTGAAAAACTGTGGAACAAAATCCCACTTCACATTAGAAAACCAGACCTTGCTTGTATTTTTTTCCCCAAAAACTTTGCTTTTAATTAGTGTCTCATTTACATGTATATGCATACACACACAAATTTAATTTGCATTTTGACTAACTGCAAATTATAAATCACCATGGTCTGCAAAATCTGTAATGCTATTTTTATTATTATGATAACAGCCAAGTATCACTTCTAATCCCAGTGCAATTTTTCTTTAATTTAGTGATTGTATAATTATATGCTAGGAAATGCACAGAAAACTTCACTAGATCAAAGGCATAATGAGGTTAAAATGACTTATAGAACGGACTCACATTAGAAACTTATGCTGGAGCTCATCAATGTTTAAATTAGTGGAAAAGCAGAACAAGAACATATTATTAAGTTCTACTGTATCACTGCTGTTATAAATAAATATGTTGCATGTACAGCAGTGGCAGCTGCTCAATGACTGCACCGGAAGCTCTGCTTCCTCTAAAATATCACTAAAGAAATTATCTAATATGTTTTACTTCATGGTTAGTTTGTTTTAAATCGGCAATAATTTCGCACAGGTTATGTTCCTCACACATTCCTGTGGCAGTGTGATCCACTAAAACCTATTCAGGTGCAGCTTCTTTGGATTCTTATGACATTCAGGATACACTCTGCTTTTAGTGCAGCAAAGTGAGATGTTTATTGGACAAATGTTTAAAAACACCCCGCCCCTGGAAGTTGAACTTTGCCAAGTGTTGTCTGGATGGGCTCCAGTCTCCCCGTGACCCTAAAAAAGGCTACATCGTTTTAACGAAATAAACATTAACATTAAAGCTCTTGACCTGTATCTGCATGATACAAGAGTTTATAGTGGTCAGTCAGAATTTCAATGTTGTTGGTTGTTGTTTTTGTAGTTGTCCTTTAAAAGTCAGGGTGCAGTGATGTGTATTTCAACTAACACTCTTTATTTATATATTTATTTATTTTTTTAATTTAGCAGTCTTCACTCATCATGAACTGTTTTTCTATTTTGTAAAGCGTAACACTAAAAGCACATTTGTAATAAACAATTAAAATTTATCAGACAATGTCATGCAAGTGACTGTTTTGTGTCCTTGCTTAACAGCTATGTAAAATGCTTAAGAAAAAAACTGAATGATCCATCTTTGATCTAGATTAATTAGGCAATGCCAATCATGATCATGCTGATTACACTTCATTTAATGATGTAGGACTCACATTATTATTCATACGTTAATTTTCTTTCCTCAAAGGAAGGATATGCCAAATATCAGCATGTGCACTGACTTTCCATACCAGACCTTGATCTATTCCCAGTTTCTTAGTTTCCTCAGTGTAAACTTTTGTGGCAGAAACTCAGTACTTTCAAGCATACAGACATTATTGATTAGGCAGCACAATTAGACCAGATAAGCACTTCTCGGCTGAAAGGATCGACACAGGCTTCCATTTGATCATGAAATCACTGAACGTCCATTTTAATTCATGTTTGCATTACCATTACTGTTTGCAACAATGCCGTTATATTTATTTAGGTTTCATTTTGTTCAATTTTAGACATTGAAATGACACTTAAATCTAAATATTCAGTATGCACACAGTCCCAAACATTTTGTGTGTCAAAATGCACAATTATGAAGATGTTCACCTCACAGCCATTCACTTTCTTTCTATTGTGTGAATGTCTAAAAAGCTACATTGACTCAACAAACCCAAGCCCTTTGCAAGCACTGCACTGTTGTTCAAAGTCTTTTGTGCTCTTCGATTTGTCTTCCACAGTCAGTCTTGTTCGAGGAGATCTGGGAAAGAGCATTGATCTATACAAGAGAAACAACCAACAATGGCCTTTTGTAGATGATCATTTCCTTTGGAGGAGCCATGCCTGAGTGGATTTCCCACATCTTTTGTAATTCTTTTGTCTGTGCACAGTTTGATGGCCTCACCATACATTTAAATCTTTTGCCAACTGAAGTATAGTATTTGTGCGAAACTGATGCTGTGCAAGTACGAATCAAGTTTAGTCACAAACTTAGTTACTGTCACAGTGGGAAACAAACTTTTTTTTTTTTTTTTGCTAATAGTCTTAGAATGAGGAGTTGCTATAGTACACTACAGCATTAGTTTCCCATGAATTCAACTCAAAATCAGAATAAGGACAGTTGCTTGAAAGGATGTAACTGTAGAGAAAGATGTCTGTGAGCAGAGAGTGAAGGAAAACTTAAGTAAGATTAGCATACAAGAAAGGTCTGCATAGTGATGCAAATTCTCTCTGAATGTTAAAACAAACATGCACCTTGAAAATGCACTGCTATTATCTCTAATTATCATATAGACCAGCATGCAGCACTCTTACAGTACGTACAATACTCCCACACTCATTCACACATTGTGTCATGCACACATTCATGGTGAAAATAACTGATATTAAATTTAATAAAGACATGCAAAACTTTCTACAATCTGTGTATAATACCAATCCATTTCATTGCCTATAATAAAGGATAAAAAAAAAAAGGCTAAAATATCTTACAATTCCCTCTACATGTACAAGATGGCATCTGTTGCCTTGTTGTACATGGTTATATAAATTGCCAGTGGTGAAACAAACCAGGTCATACACAGAAACCCCAGTCAAAATACTTGCTGGGTATGACCTGCAACTCATGACACAGATACAATACTTCACAATGAGCATGACGAATTGTGATGAGCAACAGGTGTGCAGTGAGCATGTGACATGACTCTTGTTTCCAAAGTCATGTGACTGAAAGAGGTGCAAGGGTAGCTGGGAAGTGTAGTAAATCCAGAAAGCAGCAGAAATGGGCTGTGGATGTGACAGTGAAGACACATTCTTCAGTTTCTGTGACAAAAAAAAAAAGTATCCTTCATGTTTTATCTGAAAAATTGTTTATTAGTTATTAATATATTGCTTTTATTAACGGTATACTAATATTTCCCAGTAATTTCTGTGAGGAGTTTTGCATTTTTTCCCCATGCTTCTAAAACCATGCCAATATATGAATCCTACTAAGGGTGCATCCAGCACTGGACGAAGACAGGGTACACCCTAAACAGCTCACCAGGTCATTGCAGGGCCAACACACACAACCATTCACCCTCACACCTAGGGGCAATTTGGGACAGCCAGTTAGTCTAATGTGCATGTTTTTGGACTGTGGGAAGAAACCCGAATACCTGGAGGAAACCCACACAAGCAAGGGGAGAACATGCAAATGTATACTCAAAACACCTGAGCCTGGGACTTGAACCCCAGGGCCTTCTTGCTGTGAGTGCTAACCACTACGCCAACATGCCGCCCCCAATATGTGAACTGGCTATATTACAATATCCCTGAATGTTTAAAGTGTGTGTGCATAGGGAGTATGATGCCCTTTGATAGTTTTGCGTCTGTCCAGTGTGTGCACCTCATCCGCAGTGTTCCCAGACTAGGTGCTGGATCCACCATGACCATGAGAAGAGCAAAGCCATTACTGAATATTTTGAAGAATGAATGAAAAATGTCTAAAAAATTACCATAGCTAAGACTTTTGCACAGAACTGTATGACAGTGGATTTTAATGTGAATATAAAATTAATGGACTGCAAATATGGACCTGTTTGAAGTGGTGAGTCAAGCAAGTCTGGAGAAATTGCTTTGGGTAGGCCAAAACATGTCAGTGTTACATATAAAATCAAATGTTGTGCACAAGGTAGACCAGTCAATTGAAGTAAAAAAAATAATTTTTTTTTAAAGTGTTACAGGTTCTTATTTGGTCCAATATTTTAGCACAGACACTGCCACATTATTAAACACAGTACCAATTCTAAATATCAGGCTGGTACATTACTTCTCCACAATGTGTTAATGAAAGCCAAAAGGACATAAAATAAAAGGTAAGAGTTGCCCTGAGGCAGGAGTATTTTGGCCTGGATGACTGGCCTGTGGTGTCATTTAAACTCAGCTGTACCACAGCGTGTGCTGGATTTTACAGCATCTCAAAAATTGAAGAGGGCTGATTTCATTTCCAGTGACAAAGAGAACCTTTAAAAACCACGAGGTCTATTTTTAAATCAAACAATGTGCAGCAAGGCTTTTCCTCACAAATCCAAACATGGCTCATTAAATCTCATTATTTCCCTTGAGCAGATCTCCAGATAATGAGAAGAAAGAACCAAATATATTGTTCTTTTTCTTATAACCCAACCCCCCCCCCCACCCCCAATCCTATTATTTAAGGCGTCATTGTAGAAATACACATCACGTCCTCACTGTGCATAATGTACATTAGTGAGACTTTACATCTATAAATGGCCAATAAAAAAATAAAAGCAAATATTTTCGGAATAAAAGTTAAAATAAGGGTGGGGCAGTGGTGGTCCAGTGGTGGGGTGCTGGCTTACTGATTCGGGGGTTCGGGGGTTCAAGCCCCACTATCACTGAGTTGTCACTGCTGTCCCCCTAGTGCAGCTAACTGGGTTATCAAGGCCAGCCATGTGTCTCACTGTCTGCGGTGAGAGGCATGTAAAAGAACCATTGCTGTCTTTCGTAAAGAGTAGACCCCTGAGTTGCCATCAGCGTGTTTCTGCCCTGCGATGGCCTGGCGAGCTGTCCAGGGTGTACTCTGCCCTCGCCCAGAGTCGGCTGTGATGAGCGCCAGCCTCCCCGCAACCCTAATTAGGATTAATCGGTTCAGAAAATCAACAATGAAGTTAAAATAAGGTTCTCTCATTTTAAAGTTATAGCCTTAATGATGTAAAAGTGAATTACTACTGATATTGGTGTTATATCTTGTGTTTTTACTGTGTTTTGGAAAAATTGAGAAATTTATAAAACAATGATAAGAATGTTCAGTTGCCTGTTAATTATTAAATAAAAAGGCAAGTACAAAATACTCACAGATCTAGTGGACGGCCAATCATGGTAGCAATATGAAGAGTCTGCTTTTGGTTGCATACTTCATTCCTTTCAGTTGCATCTCTTTTGCCTCCTATTCTGTTTGATGGCTTTTTTTTGTGTGTCATCAATGTTTGTTCTATACTTTAACAAAAGTTTTATAAAGTTCTATCTTCCTGCAAAGGCAGCTGCAGACTCGATGGACGTCTGAACAAAGCTGCAGAGAACTGGGTCAGATTCCACATGTCTGATTGAGAAAGATGGTGCAACAGAGAGAGACAGGAACGGCATAACGAGAAATGAAGAGGGATTTAACCATTGCTAATAATGAGTACAGGCTGTGGTCTTAAATCAATTATTTTTGTAAGACTGTATATAATAATAGTAGAATAATGAACTACAAATCAATCTATAGTATTGTTTTTTTTTACATGTTGTACAGACAACTCTCAGATACGTTCCCTATAATGAACATTTCAATCATTTATTAATGATTTATTCTTTATTAACCCCTGCTTGCATCATATAATCCAATTAATGTGAAGTTGTTACTTCATTATGAGTTATAAATTCAGACCCATGAGGTGTTTTGCATCAAAAATTAAGGTTAAATAACAGATTTTTTAAATAAGTAGATAAAACAGCACACTGAGATTCATTGTGCAGAAAAAAGTTACCAAAAAAAATGTAGGATGTATATAAGGATTATATCCTTATACCGATGGCCGGTGGCGTAGTGGTTAGGGCTCATGATCAGGAGGTCATGGGTTCGAATCCCCGTTAGACCCCCACCGTGCTAAGACCCCTGGGCAAGGTCTT
>JBCNYH010000002.1:7069559-7087003 GCA_039654325.1 Tandanus tandanus | reverse complement strand
CTACAGAAACTGGGAATAAGCACCGGCCTGATGAGCCACTAGGCTCGGGTGTAAAAAGCCCACAGACTTACCTACCTACCTTATAAGGATTAATGTTTGAAACAAATCGGAGTGACATTAAGAGTAATTTAAAGAAAAATGTGTTTCAAGCCAACTTAAAAAGATATGTACAGTATCTAAAAGGTCTGCTTTTCAAATACAAAGTAAAATTGTGTTCTATTATTCTAAAGGAAAACGATATTTCCAAACTTTTTTTTGGAAAAATGCATCACTGCATCAATGAGTTGCATTTCTAATATATAGACGGTGGTATAGTAATTAGCACAGTCCATGTCACAGCAAGAAGGTTCAAGTCTTGGGCTCAGGCGTTTCTATGTGGAGTTTGAATGTCTTCTCTGGGTACTCTGGTTTCCTCCCACAGTCCAGAGACATGCACATTAGGCAAACTGGATGTTCCAAATTGCCCCTGGATGTGAGTGTGAATGGTTGTGTGTGTATGTTGCCCCTGCAATCATCTGGCGAGCTTTTCAGGGTGTACTCTGCCAGCCTCCCTGTGACCCTACTAGGATTAAGTGGTTTGGCAAATGAGTGAGAAAGTGATGAGTGTCTTCAGGTGGTAAGCATGTCTGCCTTACAACAAGAAGGTCCTGGGTTCGAGTCCCGTTCTTGGCAAGGGCGTTTCCCTGTGGAGTTTGCATCTGTGCTTAGGTGATTTTTCTCTGGGTACTCCAGTTTCCTCCCAAAGTTGAAAGACATGCACATAAAGGCTAATGGCTGTTTCAAAATCTCCCCCAGGTGTGAGTGAAAATGGTTGTGTTTGTGTTGGCCCTGCGATGAACTGGTAAATTGCTCAGGGTGTACCTTGCTTTCACCCAAAGTTGACTGAGATTGTAGGATTAAGTGGTTCCGAAAATTAATAATTGAATGTCTTTAGGTGTTTTAGAGCAGACTAAACTTACATAGCCACAGTCTTATTAACACTTTATGGCTAAAAGTACAGCATTGTGGCTATCTGATTCTAGAACCATGAGAATTAACCTTGAGTTGTTCCTGCTTTGTTGTTATAATAACCTCCACGCTTCTGGGAAGGCTTTCTACTAAATTTTGGAGCATGGATGTGGGGGTTTGTGCAAGAGGTTAGGCACTGATATCTGACTGGGGTGCAGTCGGTGTTCCACCCTGGTCAAACACTGAAATCACTCCATTTTCACAAAGACATTTTAGTGTGTAATCTAACTATATGAGGCAGGTTGAATAAACGAAGCCAATGATCCATTCCTCAGATATACTGCACTGCACAACACTGCTGATCAGAAGCGATTGTCACCCATGTGTACACTCTTGTCTTCAGTCCTAATCAAGCACATTACTTTTGAGAGTGAAAGACACTGAATGTGCAGTGATTACTGTTTCCAAGGCTACACTTAGGGGTGTTTTTCTTTTCTTTTTCCCAGCAGTGTGTAATATTGATCCTCAGGGCAAATCAGTTTTAGCAGGTTTTCAGATTATTGCTAATAATTAAATCCGCAAATGTGCTTGAATACATAATGTGAGTTGCAAACATAGGAACTTAAAATTAGTGTGTGATTTTTCTATAATTAATATGCTATAGCTATATAATTAAAAATTAGGTGCCTAAGGCAAGGTGGAAGGTGAATTCAGAAACATCCTCTGAACCTGAAGCACATCATTGTTTTAGTAAATACTACATGGAAGCATCAGCAAAAAACACTTTTTTTTAATCATGCAGGTAAACTGTTATAGCACATGTGACACTGGCCGAAATCAGGGTACATCCTGAACAGATTTTTTGTTTTTACATTATTATTTTAGTTCTTAGATTTTGAGTTTTAATATTTACTATGCAGAAACATTAAGTAAATTAAAACAAGGTTTTTATGTAAAATGATGAATTTTATTTTTAAAACATTTATTTTTATGTTTTTCAATTTAAAGTGTGAAATGATTACGACGCTTGCTTCAAGTGACCATGCCAAACTGTGAGTGTCTGCAATTTTGATTCAAGCATTATTCACTCAGAATAATGCTTTTTAATCCTTAGATAGCAGACCAATCAGATCATGCCATTCCCATGTAATATATTCTAAGCTGCTATGATCTGCTAAAGAAGTCATTGGATTGTTCTGGTAAACACAATTTAATCTAAATTTTTTGACTGATCAAAGTAGCTACCTTTTGCATATATTATTGCTGAACATGGGATTCTTTGATTGAAATCAAATATTGTTCTGGAAATTCTTCCCAACACTTTTGCAGAAATTCCCACAAATGTGTTGTACTTGTTGGTTGTTTTGCCTTCATCCTTCTGTCCACTTCAACCCAAACCAGTTCAATGGGGCTTAATTCTGGAGACTGTGCTGGACATTCCATGATTAGAAACCTATCGTCTTTTTCTTTTCTTCTTCTCAGTAGTTCTGACATACCACTTACCCTTTTCCTTGCGGTTCACTGATAATAATTTCTGGAAGTTTTCCTGAGCCCGTGCAGTGATCTTCGTGACTGAATTATGCTTGTTTTTAAACTAGTGTTGCCTGCATCCAAAATTGATTTTCGGCATTGTCTCTGACACACAGAGATTTCTCCAGAAACTCAATCTCTTGATGTTACTGGAGATTATGAGGTACTGAAAGTCTTCTATGTTACATGTTGAGGAACATTATTAAGAAATTATTCCACAATTTGTAGATGCATTTTTTCATAGACTGGTGAACCTCTTCCCAGATGATCAACTCTTTACAATCATGTTTCTGATCTGTTGCTATTTGACCAAATTAGTTGCAAAATAAGCTAATATGAAAAAAATTGCTAAATAAGCTAATATTCTCGTAATCATTCATAATCAAAAATTTTTATTGTGAATAAAATATGGGTGTATGAGATTTGCAAATCTTTGCATTCTCTTTGTATTTAGATTTTACACAGCATCTCACCTTCTTTAGAATTGTGGTTGTATAATGCTTATTTTATGTGTGAATATATCTATGCAACTTTCAAATCTGCTCTACTCAAACCTGTCCCTTCTGTCATATCCCTGATACATTCATACAAAGAATTTAAGCTCATGGCATTTCAAAACCTTACATATGATCAGTTGCATCACATTATCTCCAATACGGTAATCTCCAATACGGTAATCATAAAGAGGAAAATGAGTAACTTAATACAAAGAGCAATTCCACAGGCTAATTTATGTTTCTTACAAACAACTACATTTAACCTAAAAAGATATGTATATGTGCATATGCCATTATTCTGCATCATGATAATCTATATATTAATACAGTCTGAATGAAAAGATAACCCCTTAAGCTATCCTGAATCCAGGTCATACTTGTCTAGATACTTGCATGATGATGTAGCTTATCACTTTTATATTTGTTTTATTCATTTTCCTATGTTTTAATTTTTCAAATTGACGGCTCCGACAATATGTCTGTTTGTCCCAGCATTTTTTACAGCGCTCGGCTTTTCTCATTTTGAGCACCCGATGAGCTGTATCGTGCTGGTAAACTTGCTTTGCTGGCCTTAGTGATTGTGCTTTCATGTTATATAAGCTGTAACAGGGCTAGCGCATTTGCATACAACTGTGGAATTTTAGTGAATGCCACACCTTCCGGTCTCATTGTTCTGTGCACCAAAATAATGTGCCAAAATAAACTCTTTTAACAATTTACTTTGCAAACTTAATAGGCCCTAATAATATCATGCTTCCATATCTGTCATGTAAGTATTCTTCTCAGCAAGTATGTCCCTATGTAATGTTGGTCGCCACTGTTTCCAATTTCCGGTATACATTAACAGTTGGTGTAAATGTTTCATACTGTTCAGATTTCATACCTGTAAAGGTGATGGTTAAAATAGTCTGATAACAATATATAACTGGTGTTTTTGTACAAATGCCTCATACCCTAAATAATAGGGTAGATTTTCAGATTTCATACCATAAAAAAGCAAAAGTCTATTTCTATTTCCAGGTTTGCATACATGCTTACCCCTCATAACAATAACCTATCACATCTGAACACGAGATATAATATGACCACATGGATTAACATTTTACAATTTTTTTAACCCTGTGAATTTTCCACAGGTATTGCTAGTAATATTTAATGGCCACATTATCTTGTTCAGGTTTACGGTTAATCTGGAGCCTACCCAGGTGACGCTAAGTGTGAGGCACAAATACACAGTGGATGGGACTCTAGTCAATCCCTTGACACGATGCACCCACATTTTCACAGCAAGTTTTTAAGAGGTGTTAAGAAACTGGGGAACGTGGAGAAAAATAACACAGACATGAATAGAACATGCGCATAAATACCACACAGACAGTACCAGGGATCAGGATAGAATCAGCAACCCTGGAGCTGTAAGGAAGCAATGCTACCCACTGTGTCATCCTATAAATATATTCATGAGTCAATGTTGTAATCTTATTGCTGTGACGCAAGCATCCGGGTAAAAGCTGAGAAATTTACATGTCCTCATCTTCATTCAAGACTGTTTGAATGCCAGACTCCTATCATGGGGGAGACATGCAAACATTTTATTACAAGTATCTTAATGAGAAAAAGCACGTGATGCTTTTTGACATACTTAAAAATATGACATAAAAAATGACATAAAAAAAAAAAAAAAAATGATTACCAGCAAAGTCTTTTATACATACTACACTGGCAGGAAATCAGAAATTTTAGACGAACCACTAACTATGGGGTTGTCACATAAGAATAGAAAAGCAGCCACTGCTTTCAAGTCTGCTTTGTATGAATTATAAAATGTCTGGGGGAAAGCCCAACATCATATTTTAGTCTATTTGGGATTTATTTGCATGCTGAGATTCTCATGTTTATTTGATTTTTTTTTTTACTGCTAATTAAATGCAATTTTAGTGACAGTTATCAAATATATGTTATTATATACGTAATATATTGTGGCTCAAGAACACTACATGACACAAAAGATTAGCTAAAATACAAAAAAATTAACTCTGAATTTGAGGAGGGAAATGACTTAATAGCAATGAGATTATAAGTCCATACAACAAGATAATTCTATTTGACAGAAAATCTTATAATAAGTTGGTCCTAGTCTAGAAACAGGTTAAATGATTTCAGATTTGATGACTTGTAATCTTCTAACAGAAAATGCTAGATCATCAGCTAAAAGCCGGCTATAGAGGCATGGACACCAGAAACAAGGTGGTGGGGGGTCTTGGAGTTTTAATATCAGTGTTGGACCGAAAAAAATTAAACAAACAAATAAATAAAGGAAAATAAAAACCACCTAGCCACACCTATGTGCAGCATGCGTGGCATATGTTGATTTGAGGGTGAGTTGTGGATTTGAATTTTGAAAATGAGCAGTGCCAAGGTTGGTTCACCCACAAATAGTACACAGAGTTGACCATTTTCAAATGAGGCTCCATAAAATCCTAAAAAGGCCACCCCCCTCGCATTTTCTAAACTGCCGATACCTTTTATCAGTCACCTCACCAATAGAACTCTCTCCAATGTTCCTGCCTCTGACTCAGATGGTTTACTCAGCATTTTTTCAGAATGATAATTGCAAAAAAAAACCAAAAAAACAACAACCCTAAGTCACGAAATAAAATTAAGCACAAAATAAAGCATCAATAACAAGATATTTCATGTTAATATAGGTGGACAAGTGTTTGTGATCACTTTCTTTTTTGGCCATTGAAAGCACAACTTAACCTACTATGACTTGCTTTTCTATTTGGTGTAATAAACGTTCTTATGTTCATCATGTCTGGGGAGCAAACCAAGAAATCAGTAAAACAATACAAATAAGTCAGCAACTTAGTCTGAAACTAGCCTTCTAAATTTTTCACTAACAGTTACATTATTTTCTTAACTTTAACATTAATCTAATGTTATTTGGTGTTTATATAGAGGCTCTCTAACAAAAACATGGTGTATGGCAACAGGTGAACAGTTTGAGGTGGCAGTGTGTATAATCCAGCAACTTCAGATACCTTCAAACTAGTAATTTTAAAAACTAAGGGGGACTTGTTACACAATGGCTCGAAGTCCATGTAATGCTACATTCCCACTAAATGCTGAGTAAACTGAGTAAATTTTTTCCATGAATGGAGACACTCATCGGGGTCCAGTCGTAGCTCAAATCGTGATCACTCTTGAACCCGATCGTGAAAGACATTGCAACCACATTCGTATCCTCTCAACACATCGGTTCCTGATCACATCGGAAAGTATCTTCACGTACCGGATCGTCCCATATCGGGGTGATGATCATGTCCAATCGTGGATTCAATAGGGACAATCCTATCGGAACATATCTGATTGTCTCTGAACGGGAGACCAGATCGTGACAGATTGTGTCACCTGAAATTGACCAATCGTGACCATATTGCATCCAAGCACACCAGATCATACTAGAACGTATTGACTCATCACCTCGTATCCAACAGTGACATTTCAGAAACAATTCCATGATCAGCTATGAATGGCCAATCGTGGCATTCGTAACGGATCACACGACAGTGGGAACCAGGCATAAACAGGAGTAAGTATGAATTTAATACACACAAATCAAGATGGATATTTTTATAGTTCTCATTTAAGCACTTGGTGAAGAGGTCTGTGTGAAGACGTGGGTCTTCGGTCTTTGTTCGGAAACTGACTTCTTCAGACAGTCAGTGGAAGTTCATTCTACTAACTGCTTACCATATAGATAAGAGTCTTCAGGGATAGAGGGCTAGGTTGCTGGGTCAATTTGAGCTGGGAAGACCTACCAAATTCAAGTTACTGTTTTCAAATGTGAAATGACAAGGGGCTTTACAAGCATCTGAGTGACCAAGCTCAGATCATTAGACTTACTCTAAGGTTGTGTTTATTGTCAGAGGATGTGATCTGGAGAGTCCTGTAGAGAACTTGCAAGTTTTTGACATGGGAGTGCAGTGGAAAAGAGTAAAAGTATTCATACCCTTTGAACTTTTTTCAGATTTTGTGACATTTCAACCACAAATGTAAATGTCTTTTATTGGGATTTTATCTGATAGCCCAACACAAAGTGGTGCATAATTGGGAAGTGGAAGGAAAATGATTCATGGTTTTCAAAGTTGTTTACAAATAAAAATTCAATGAAATTCATTGTATTCAACCACCCCCCGTGGTTTTATTTGGGGGTATCAGAGTTGCGGAAGCTGAATACAAAGGCAACGTAACGTGACAAAATGTGGAAATGTTCAAGGGTATGAATACTTTTGCAAGCTACTGTACATCTTTGGCTATATACAGAAGCTCAGATTTGCTGGGATATGGTTTTTAATATAATATATTTATATTATATTATAATTTGCAAACTATTAAGTGATGCTACCAAACATATTGAAAAGAGAGATTTAAGTGTCATCAGAATAGCTGTGGTAAGAAAAAAAAAACAAAAAACCATGTCCAAGTTCCTGAGTGCAAAGCTCCTGAGGATGGCCTGGAGAGCTTTGCAATTGTTGCACATGAAGGTGCCTGCTTAGAAGTCAAGGAGATGAGGAACAATGATAATTTCTCTGATCTAAGGGCATAAAGTCTCTCAGTAACATCCATAATGGTGGTTTCTCTGGAGTGTGCTACTCTGATGCTAGGCTAGGGAGGATCTCAGATACTTATTCTAGATAGGAAAAAGAGCTAATTATACAAGCACATTCATGAATCTTAAAAAGGAGAGAAGTCATACAACCTTGTTAATGGATGAAGTATGTACTGTGGGCTAATGAAGAATAGGCTCGATTTTTTTTTTTTTTTTTTTTTATCTCTATTTCTTTTTAGACATCACATTACCATTTGTTTCTGATTATGCTAATTATGATAAATGTTTTGTTCTAATTAGAGAATGATTGTGTTTCTGTGCTAATTTTTTTTGTCAAGCCCAGATTTGAAGAATGTTTGAGAAACAACAATTTTCAGTACATGCTTAACAATAGGGTAGAATATTTCAAACATGCACTTTCACTTATATCAAAAAAGTCACCATCACATTTTTGGTGTTTCTCAAACGGAATCTACAGCATTTAACATTAAATTTTACAAACCTTTCCTCAAGTCTGTTACCTTGGTTACCATAATGGAAAAGTGTTTCTCACCCAACAGCACTCGACAGAAAGCACTGTTTATTGATTACTGATCATTCCATTCATTCATTAATTTTCTAATTAACCACTACGCCACCGTGCCGCCCTTGAGATCATTCTGTCCAGGATATTTGTTATTGAATTTCTGATGTATGAGTTAACCATGTAAAAAAACACATATTTTAGAGAGTACTTAAAAAGATTATTCATGCTGCATTAAAACTATTGCAACCAATTTAAGCTTGGGTTAACCAGAGCGAAACATATGGTTTGTCTTTTGACATTGGGTCAGAAGGATTCTGACAGGCAAGTGAAGAATGGAATTTTTTAGCTGTTAGTGCTACAAAATTGCATCAAGACTTATTGAAGAGGACAAGGAAGTGTGTCCTTAATATAGGCTATGGGCTGTGAAGCAGAAAACATTTCATCTTTTCATGGTCAGGGAAGGACGATGATTTGATTGTGTACTGAACCACCTGGGTAACTCTTTTGTGCCACAAAAACATTAGGTGAAAAATGGCCCAATTCCACTTGAAAATTGAGAAACCAGTTAAGTAAGCTATAATGTGTTGATAGTGGAGGTCCTGAGTGGAGCACGATAGTCATGGAACATGGCATGGAGAGCTGTCTCATGTCCTGTCCGATGTCCACATGTGCCCACCACAGGAAACCCAATAAGGCTGCCTACTAGTCCTACTAGGGTTGTGGGGAGGCTGCTGCCTATCTCAGCCGTCACTGGGCGAAGGCAGGGTATACCCTGAACAGCTCGCTAGACCATCGCAGGACAACACGCATACAACCATTCACACTCACACCCAGGGTCAATTTGGAACAGCCAGTTAGCCCAATGTGAATGTCTTTGGGCTGTGGGAGAAAACTGGAATACCCTGAGGAAACCGTCACAAGCACGGAGAGAATGTGCAAACTCCACACAGAAGCGCACGAGACCACGAATTAAACCCAGGACCTCCTAGCTGGGAGGCGGATGTTCTAACCACTATGCTGCCCTCCGCTCAGACTCACGTAAAATAATATCATTCCCAAATTTAAATCAACATAAATATTCAAATTGAATGTGACACAATCACATGAGTATGTCACTGAAATGATCGCCAGTGGAGTCCTCAAGTGCTGATGAGCTAGTGCTTGCTCTTTTACATTATGAATGGAAAAAAGAAAACTTTTTGGGTATATACTGCACTGAGAAGAAAGAGAGATAACGGTTTGTGTCAATCCTTAGTTCAGGAGTTTCTCTATCACAGACGCTTTTGGACCTATTTCAGGATCTCCATAGGTCAGTTATTAAAATCGCTATCTTTATAAAATTTGTTGCCCTTGTTAAATAGTGCAGGATACTGAGACACAAACAAAATCAGTGTCTCAGCCATCCTCCATCAGCTGTCAAGTTCAAGTGTGATATTTCAAGAAGCAACACCCTAATTGGGTGAATGCTTTCGTTTTGTAGATGAAACGCTGGAAAAATTTAACCTGAGGCAATAGATGTCGCTTTTTTGCACACAAAGTTCTATCTTTGATGTGAAAGTGTTCATTTATAGGATGTCATTCTAAAATATATAGCATCATGCAAATCAATCGCAAAAAAATAAATAAATAAATAAACGAGCTCACTGTGAAAAGGCCTTACCTTGGGTAGGCAGACAAAATTTATAATAAGTAAATGTTTGTGGAGCAAACACCAAAATCAGAAGTTTGACATAACATGAACTTGTTAGACGAATAATTAAGCTTAACATGGTCACTTTTTTGTTTAAAAAAAAAAAATCCCAAAAGAGCACTCTCACTCAATCTCACCTGTTGCTAGATAGATGCATGAAATTACATCTAGCATGATGGGGAAAGACATCAGACTGACATATATTTATATCAATTATTTCCATTTATGAATAAAATCATTTTAAAACAATGCAACCCCTATCCTGTCTAGAAATTACACATTATATCACATGAATGTAATATAACATTACAACTATATAAAACATGGGATTTGACAGCTTTGGTCAAAAAAAAAGTTTTTTTTTTTGTTTTTTTTTGCTAATGTAAGCAATGGCAATGTCGTTAGTATTGAAGTACACTGGAAATAAGGAACTTAGTTAAGTTTGAAATTTTAATCCGAGCCACTAGAATTGAGCACATTAGCATATAGTTACTCATATACAATAAGATCAATATTTATTTCATTGTGTCACTAATTTATTTAAAGAATATCTGAATATTGGCATTACTGTAATTCAGTTGGGGGGCAGCACTGTTGCCTCACACCAAGAAGGTTTTGTCTGGGGGCTTTGGTTTCCTCCCACAGTTCAAAGACATGCAGAATAAGTCAGTCAGCTACTCTAAATCACCCATAGGTGTGAATGAGTATGAATGGTTGTTCATCTCTGAATTGGCCCTACACTAAATTGGCGACCTGTCCACGGTGTATTCCACCTTTCTCCCAAAGTGAACTAGCTTCAGCTTCCCCTTGACTCTGGCAGATAATTGGTATAGATAATATGAATGGTTGGATGATTTAGTTATAAGCACAAGGCTGCAATAGCTAATAAGAGTGCAATAGCTAATATAATAAAATCACACAGTTGCAGGTGATAAATAGCTTTTCATGTCATGGCACTAGGGATTATTTATTAAAGTCAGAGGTCAGTCTTGAATATGTGAAATAAAAAAGAAGAAATGAATAAAGAGTGAAAGTTGCAAAAATGATTTAAGTGGCAAGCACATCAGGTATCTGCCTAATTTTTGTGTTCTACAGCTTAAGCTAGTCCTGATAATATTTAAAAATGTTTAAAACCTGTAGAAACCAGGGGGTTAATTCTTGATTGGAAATATGATTTGTTTCAATCCAAGGTTAAGAGCCTGTCTTCACATTTATGACATGATAAGAGAAAATGTTGCAGCTAAGGTCCACGGAACAGGTGGGTCGTGTGTGCGGGAGAGGGAGAGAGAGAGAGAGAGAAAGAGAGAGAGAGAGATATTCTATGAAGGAGAAATGTCTTTCATAAAATTGGTTTTAAAGCCTACCATGGCACAGAGGGGAAATGAGAGATTTAGCAAGATGTAGCTGATCTGATAGAGGTCAACATAAATCCTGTATCTAGTGACATTGATACAGTTTCATCCAGGAATTTCATCATAAACACCCTATCCTCTGGCGGACAGGCCAATATTACTGTTTATTAGAAAGCTCTATTTCAGAGCACATGTAGAGAGCTGTGCTCTCAGAGGAAATGTAGACGCACTTACTATATATTACTGCATTTTATTTGAATGGCGACAGTAGTCTATCAGGTGAAATTTCTAATAACCAGTGAGAATATTGCACAACCCCAGGGCATCACAAGTTGTGACCAGCTAGTGATACTAACGCTTGATAAGTACACAGAATAATGCTATGCATATGCAGCTGCATAGTGTAAAGATGCATTAAGTGGAAATTAAAAACAACAATTAAGACATATCCTTTATAATATAATTGTTTCATTGATATATGCAGTTTCCCTGTTTTTCCTCTCCATATCTTTTTGTATTCATGCACTCTTTTATACCCCTCACTCTCCCCCTTCTGCTAACACACCAAACCAAACATCCCAGTTCTCCCAGCCTAATTATGGGGCCATGTAAATGCACTCCTTAGGGAGATTTTATTGCTTGATTTCTGACAGGTAGAAATTAGATGCCTAATGGAATGGAAGCTTTTTACTCAGGATTGGGAAAAAAATGAAATGCACTTTTTAATTTAGCAGCCCCTTAAATTAGATTTTAATTTGGAGAGCAACATGGAGGAGCTAATAGACTGAATCTGGCTGGCTTTGGCTCAATTCTAGTGTGTGTGTGAGTGAGTGAATACTTTTGGGAGGTCTATTATTAAGATGATTGGAAGTCATTTCCTTTCATTATATATGTATAATTGTGCTTTGTTCAAAATCTTAACACACATACACACACACACACACACACACACCAACGAACATAGCACACATTCAAATCTCTATCTTAATCACGTAAAACAAAATCTAGATTTTATACATATTTATATATATATCAGTTTGTTTACCTTTGTGAATAATTTTCGGTACTTTAAACACACCATCATAATGTCTCACAAGGCTCTATTCCAGACACCATATTGTTAAGCGTAATTTTCAAACATTATTCTGGCTTCCACTGTAAGCTGGCTTTCACCACTCTGACAATACACAATTGTACTAATTAATACAGCGGATAAACAAAATAAAAGACATAAAAGGGTGAAAAGAAATTATCTTTTTGTGGAAGTCTGATTAAATTGATTATTGACTGTACCCTGCATTTACAATGCACAATGATCTTTAAAATAGTTTATAACCATTTGGAAAACACATGGGACATATGCTAATCCTACAAATTACTGACAAATTAGTGCATATTTTTAAAACCTGAAACCATTGCATTGTATTGGTGGCTATTGAATGTCCTGCTATATCCTTATGTTTAATTAGTAATAATTAGTTAAGAATGCAGAAATCAGCAACCTATTTAGGAAAAGAAAGCCACACATTACACTGACTGGCCATTAAGATTATGACATTTAAAGTGCCAGAATATCTTGCTGATCTTTTGAAGCTCTATAGCCCACCCTAAGTAATTTACTTAGGTAACAATGATATTAACTGGTCTTGATGGGTCTCTCATTTTTATGTTATTGCTTTTCATGATCGGTCTTGACAACCCAGTGGAAGAGCAGTTAGTATTTCTACCTCACAGCGGAAGCTCATGGGTTCGAGCAGCATGTCCGGTGAAGGCGTTTCTGTTTGGAGTTTGTATGTTCTCCCCAAGCTTGCATGGGTTTCCTCCGTGAACTCCGGTTTCCTGGTTAATTTCCATATTCTCAATTGCCCCAGGTATGAATGTGAGTGTGAATGGTTGAGTGTCTGTTTTGGCCGTGTGACATTCTGATGAGCTGTTCAGGGTGTACACCGCCTTTGCCCACAGTCAGCTGGGATGGACTCCAGCCTCCTCATAACCCTAATAAAGGAGAAAGCACTTAGGAAAATGAAATGAATGAAAAGTATATATATTTTTAATAAATTTTCTATTTATTTGTGTGTATTGCTTTACTGTTGTGATTTATCAGAAATATCATACACCATAAATGTTGAAGTGTAATTATTTGCATGTAAAAGCATGTGGTTATTGTTGTTATATGGTATTGTATGTTATGTATAGGAGCACTGTTGTTGTTATAAAGGCCAGTTTACTGCTAACTCTACTTGTAAATCGATAAAATGATTTTCTCCAAACATACATATTAAAAGAAACAGAAAAAAGAAAAACTTATTCTCGGAGAAATACAAACCTGTCAACAATGGGGTGTTTTTTCTTGACTGGAGGGATGAGTAATGTTAGCAAATATATTTCAGAGGAAAAGGATGTCGGCAGCACTTGGTATCTTGAGATCTCGAGGTGAAAGCAGAGAATTTCAAAACATGTGAGAGGAAGTGATAGGAGAGAAGAGGATAACTGTGTTATAATATCAAAAATTTTCTTACCCTGCAGTGCAGCTTGGAGTACAGAACTGCTGGGAAGATAACGCAACAGAGCAGATCACAGATAACCAATTCAATGAGGACTAGGTAAGTGCTTGATCATTCTATGGGGTCCACCTGTTTCAGTTTGAGAGGACAAATATAGCTGTTTGTGCATTTCCTCATTCAGTTACTAGAACAGTGGTGTCTCAGTGGTTAAGGCTCTGGGTTACTGATCAGAAGGTTGGGGGCTCAAGCAAGGCCCATAATGCTCAGTTGTATAAATGAGATTAAAAATGCTTATTAAAGGGGCATCTTAAATGTAAATAATGAAGACTCTAGATGATATGACATGTTACATTAAATATGGATAATAGGAGTCATATTTAAAAAATTGCTTTTACAAGTCACTGGGGTCAGTTGCAATGTTTTAATCTCTGATTAATTTCTAAATATATTAACCATAGTACTTAAGAAAATAAGACAACACAATAGAAGATGCTTTGTCACTGTATACATACACTGAAATTCTGGTTCACATTTCTCAATTTCACAGCAGCTTGTGGAAAAACTTAAAATACTTGTTTATAAGTACAATGGAATAATAGATAAAGAATCAGGAAATGAGGAGGAAGGCTGTTCACACAGTGAGAAAATGGAAAGCATATTTTGTTAGGGCCCGAGCACCATAGGTGTGTACAACCCTACTGTTTGCATACTGTTTCTTCTTTACATTTGCATTTATGGCATTTGGCGGACGCTCTCATCCAAAGTGACTTACATTTATCATTTTTATACAACTGAGCAACTGAGAGAGTTAAGGGCCTTGCTTAAGGGCCCAACAGTGGCCCTTGGTGGTACTGGTGCTAAGCACTGAGCCACTTCTGCCTCCTTCTTATCCTTCCTGATTTGAGGTGGTTCCCATGGGTGGAAAATCGTGAAATTTGGCACACAAATTTGTGCCTAAACTGGTATTCACATGACTGATAAAATTCCAGATTAATTCGAAATTCCGCTTTTACTGTCCCAGATTAATCCAGAATTCTGTTTCTTGATTTTTAAGCAAGTTAAAATATATTTTAAACTACGTTTAATAATCGTGCACTTTGAGACATTAGTGTTCAGTCTTTATTTGCTAATTTCCAAACCTGAATCTGGCAGATTTCTTTTTCTTCTTCTTCGTTGTTTTATGGCAGTTAGCAAACAGCTATTTGGTGCATTACCACCACCAGCTGGTATGGACTGTGGATCATAATGACTTATTTACATGTAAGGGGTAAACAAAAGCCTTATATTTTTTTAAATCAGATGAATTAGTCTCAGATACTGTATTAGATGCCTTTGACACTCAGCTCTTGAATCATTTTGTGGAATGTCTCTCAAATCTAAAGATATTTTTATCCTTTCAAGGTTTTGGGCTAACTGCCTTCTCTCTTTTTCTGTATTACTGACAGTGTATTATCGCAGGCTGTATTGTTTCCTCTTGCCCACAGAAACCTCAGTGTGCTGTATTATGTTTCCTTATTTTATGCTGTGTGTTGTTCAATCCAGTGTGTCCAAATCTAATCCTTGATATTACTGTCTCTTCATACCTGTTCCTTCCTGCCCTCCTCATTTCTCCCACTTTTCATTGATAAAAGCATCGTTCCTTTCTTTCTTCTTCCCATTGTTTTTGCCATTTTTCCTTCAGTCTCTGTTCAATAATGCTTTTATGTTCTGTCCTGATAATTTTCACTATTAAGTCAATATGGATATTTTTAACCGCTTCCTTAGCAACCTTATCTGTTAAAACTTGCTATTGTTTGCCAATTTGGTGTGCGAGTTCATGATCCTTGCTTTCAAGAAGCTGTACACCTGTAAGTTGACTGTTCTTGGACTATGAAATGTAGGTAAGCTGACTTTTTTTTTTGCATACAGCAAGATAAGTATGCCAAACGATTGTGATAAATGCGAGCTGCTCAGCTTTAATTTCAGTGGGTGGGTTCAAATTGAGGAAGAAAATGTCCGGAATTTGAGTTAGGGATGTGACAACACTGTTATATCAATAATCTGCAAATTCCCACGGAGGCATTTTGGTGGGTTATAGCATAAATCCAGTCAGTTTTCTTTCTACAGATTTACTGTTGCTTCAACATCAACAGTATCATAGTATTCATCATCATATTCACAATCACGACCACCAAATATTTTAAAATTTAAACTTAAATAAAATATTTTAAAAAAGAACCACCTTGAAGTTAAGCTCCCTTGTTGTATAGTAGTATTTTGGATTTTAAAGACTTAAATCTGTCTTGCTTACCAGTATTGAAGTCACAATTATCCTGTTTTCTATGTCATGCTAAATGCTCAAAAGCCAGGGGCTTAGGAGGGCCTTTGCCACCCCACCCATCGGGGTCCTATGCGGTCCCCTGGACCCCTGGCAAAGTTTTTCAGGTTTTTTATTTTGCAGTTATCACCTGTGATTCATGAAATTGGGCTTGGCCCCAGGTGTGGCCACCTGACCCCATCACAACACCTTATGTCACTGAGGGTTGTGTCCTGGATATAGTTTCACCGACAGGCATGAAATTTGGTTGGCATGTGGGGATCCCCAAGAAAAAACAATTTTGCAAAGTACACAGCTACCAGCAAAAGCCATGTGAGCCACACCCAACAAAAAGTGCATTTTAAACCTGATACAATAACCTGACCCCATCACAACACCTTATGTCACTGAGGGTTGTGTCCAGGATATAGTTTCACCGACAGGCATGAAATTTGGTAGGCATGTGGAGATCCCCAAGAAAAAACAATTTTGTAAAGTACACAGCTACAAGCAAAAGCCATGTGAGCCACACCCAACAAAAAGTGCATTTTAAACCTGATACAATAACATACTCTTCCTGGACCATTCAGTGTATTCATGTCAAAGTTGGTACATATGATATTGTTGATGTTAAATCATGAAAAGATTTTTTCATATCTTGCATGTTGTTGAAATAGAAACACAATTATTTAACATGTCTCACCACGAAAACAAGGAGTGCTTTATAATTTCATAGCATAACACAGCTCAGACTTTGCAATTTATTAGTTATGATGATAGCCACATGCTGACAACAGCTGATATAGTGATCCTTAACAATTCAATGAATTCATGTCAGATTTGGTATAATTATTGGTTATGATGTTTATAATGGTATCTCTATGCTCAGAGAGATTCTCTGGTTAGTGCCACAATCTAGCCACAGAAAGAATGGCACTTTCATGAATTTCATGATACTCCTCCTAAACAGAATATCAAATGTATGTCAGAATGGATATACATCATATGAAGCTGTTGCTGATGTAAAACTGCAAAGGTGTTGCTAAAATCTTTCAGGGCATTGAAATGGCAACTCAATAAATTTACTCATCCTGAAACATAAAAAGGGCATCTCATAAGTTTGCATGATATGGCTCAAACGTTACATGTTTGAGCGTGATGGTTTTGATAAGAGGCTCAAGACTAGAATCACTCTCTAGTATAGCGCCACCACCTGACAACACAAAGAATGGCTTTATTTACACCTATTTCAAATATTTTGCCCCTTTTCAGGTCATTAAAATAATTTCAGATTTGCTAGAGTTATAGATTATGGTGGCTATAATGATATCCCCATGCCCAGAGTGACTAGCATAGGACCACCTGTCAAGATAAAGATATTTCAACTATCAGATAGGCGGCATGGTGGCGTAGTGGTTAGCATGTCTGCCTCACAGCAAGAAGGTCCTGGGTTCGATTCCCAGCTCGGGCGTTTCTGTGTGGAGTT
>JBCNYH010000002.1:7042874-7057032 GCA_039654325.1 Tandanus tandanus | reverse complement strand
ACCTCACCAAGCAGAACAGTGGCCCCTTCTCTTGGAATTCGGAGGCTGAGAAGGCATTTCAGGATCTCAAGGTATGGTTTTGTTCTGCACCCATCCTTTTCCTCCCAGATCCCTCACAACCTTTCATTGTGGAAGTGGATGCCTCTGACATTGGCATAGGGGGTGGTTCTTTCCCAGCGGAGCTCAGATGGCAAGCTGCATCCCTGTGCCTTCCTTTCTCACCGATTGAGGCCAGATATGATGTAGGAGATCGTGAACTATTAGCGGTGAAGATGGCACTGGAGGAATGGAGAGTGGTTCGAGGGGGCTCAGCATCCCTTTCTAGTCTGGACTGACCACAAGAACCTTGAGTGTCTTCAGCAGACCAAGCGCTCAACCCTTGTCAGGCAAGGTGGACTATGTTCTTTGTGGCTCCCATTTGGTGGGGAATTGAGACAGTGGTCAGGCAAGCTCAACAGCGGGATCCAGACCTCGGAACAGGACCAGCCGGAAAGTTGTTTGTTCCTCTAGCTGCCCGATCACAGGTTCTTCAGTGGGGACATTCCTCTCACCTCACTGCTCACCCTGGAGCCCACAAAACCCTAGAGTTCCTGCGAAGGAGGTTTTGGTGGCCGGGCAACATGTGTCCAGAGCAAGAACACTCACCAACGTCACCAGGGCTTACTCCATCCTCTACCGATTCTCAACCGACCATGGTCTCATCTGAGACTATGCTTCGGAGTTTGGCGATGGACAACCCGTCATCTTGGTGTACCCAGTTGCCTTGGGCTGAGTATGCACACAACACCCTCCAGTCTCCTGCTACTAATGTCCCTTTTTCAGTGCCAGTTTGGGTTCCAGCCGCCCCTGTTCCCAGACCAGGAGAAGGACGTGGGACTTCCATCCATTCAGTAATTCATGAAACGTTGCAGAAGAACATGAAGAGCTTGGCAGATCCTATTGTGGACATCTAGGACCAACCAGAGACAGGCCAACCGACACAGGAGGTCATCTCTTCACTTCCGCCAAGGTCAGATGGTGTGGTTGTCAGAGAGAGACCTTCCCTTTCAGGTGGAATCCTGTAAACTGGCTCCTCGATTCATTGGTCCCTTCAAGGTGCTGCGACGCATCAACCCAGTGTGCTACAAACTACAGCTGCCCTGGTCCATCTTTGAGTCCATGTATGGTTTTTTTTTTACCTGGCATGTCTCTGGGTTTTTGTTGGATAATTTTTGACTGCTTATCTTCTGTTCAACCCTCTTGGGATTTTTTGTTTTTTTCTTGGCTTTTCACCTGAGCATTTTTGTGTACACCCTCTGCCAATAAATCATTGACTTTAACCTTCACTCTCTGCATTTGGGTCATCTTCTGTGACTTAGCAGCTTGTCACCTATCTTGTACTTGGTGGTTCAGGCAGTGGTGAGTTCCTACCCTGATCTGGCCATTACAAAGCTGGGTTGAGTCAAACGCTAGCGAGAGTAGCAGTTTAGCGCGTAGCTCCAACGAAGCTCGACACTGGTTAGAGTTTGGCATAGGTATATATGGGGGACTGATGAGTGTGAGAAACAAGGTACAGATGCTAGTCATTAGAACTCGGGAGAATGGGAACGATTAGATTGGGAGTCAGGGAGCGACTGGGCATGACAGTACCCCCCCTCTAGGTGCCACTCTAGGGCTCAGGTGCTGTCCATGCCGTGAACGACCCAAGTTTGGGGCACTGGTCGAATGGGGTGCTGGTGATGCAAGTCCTCCAGCAGGCCGGGTTCCAGAACATCATTGAGAGACCCACGAACGTTCTTCCGGACCATATCCTTCCCAGTCGATCAAGTACTCCTGTTTTCCATGGAGCCTACGGGAGTCCAGGATGCCCCGGATGGCGTAGATGGGACCTTCCTCTGTGGTCAGAGGTGGAGCGGGTTCGGTCACCTCACCCGTCACTGCGGACAGGGAAACCAGGGGTGAACGGTATGGCTTGAACAAAGACATGAAACACTGGGTGAATCACGTATGTGTGAGGGAGTGCCAAACGAAAAGTGACAAGATTGATTTGTGCAATAATAGGGACGTGACCAAAAAACGGGGACTTAACTTTTTGTATTATGCGCAGGGTTTGGATTTTTTTGTGTTGATAGCCACACCTTATCCCCAATCTTGTACTGAGGTGGCTCGGAGCGCCATACGTCAGCCGCTGTTATCCCTCTGCAGATGGCACGTTGTAGATGCCGATCAGCCTCACTGAGTATGCACTAGAAGGGGGTGAGCCCTGTGGATGCTTGTCGAAGGGAGTTCTGACTCGGCCCTGGGCAGGAACTGGGCACTGTAGGTCTGTTGGCGGGAGCAGAAGGTTCTGAGGAAGCGTCCTCTCCTGAATTTTTTTGCTCAGTCTACCCATTGGTTTGGGTTCTGCTCCTGACAAGGAGTGAGAGGGTCACTGCATGCCCAGTTCCTGGAAAGGAGTGCACTTCCTGCATCAGGGGCAGTCTTAGGTCCTGGGGAATATATTGGCGACCTGGTGGCGTGTCAGATGGGGCCGGGTCTGATTCCAAGGCGATCCGAATCTGCTCCTCCAGGTCCCATTGGATGGTGTGGACAAAGACCTGAGCCAGAAGTATGGGCTCGGGCTGGTCCGAGGCTTCGTCCAATTCATGGATGCGGAAGAGGGCGTCCGCTTTGATGTTCTTGGTGACAGTGACACATTAATTACTTGTAAATGGTTTTGGTTTTTTATATTTTGTATTCAGACTGTGTTTATTTATTTTTTCCTCTTAATTTTTTTTACCTGGATTGATGCATTATGTTAATAAAAACACTCCTTAAGGAAGCAATTTTGTGTCTGTGGCCTTTTTTTTTTTAACCAGACTTTTATTGAGTTAGTTGTTTATTTTTAGCAATTTTTGGATTTCCTGCACCTGGGATGTGCACACTGATCTCCTTGTTTTAGTTTTTAAGAAACAGAAGATCATCTTTTGTTTTTAGGATTGACAGTGCAAACTGACCTTTGTCCTTAATTTTTATCTCTTAATTTCTTTAAATAAAATTTGCTTTTACTTCATCTTATTTAAATATTCTAAATCTCTTCTCTAATCTGACAAATAATTACAGTACTTATCAATCTAAAGAGTCCGATTTAGCATCCATTCATTTAAAATTAATGCATCCAATCACGTTCATCAGTGTGGAAAAACAATCAAGGATCATGTCACTAATCATCTGCCTGCCTTCTTATGCTATTCAATGTAGCTAATGCCATAGATGTTGGTGTTTATTTGAATAAGACTGCACAACATGCTCAACTTGAAGATAAGCACCCTGGCCCTAGATGAGTAAAAAAGGTTTCAAAGTGATATGCTGGAGTAAGCAATGCTCTTATAAAATGAGGTGTCTTGTTTACCTCCCTAAGACAAAAATTCATCCTGAACATCTATTTTGAATAAGCATGCTGAGGTAAATCTTAATAATTTGCTAACATTACCCAGCTAAATTTATCCAAATTGGCCTGTTTTCAGAACTTACACCATGTTAGATTATCGTCAGCTGTATTAGCTGATATAAATTAGCTAGGCAGTGAATCAAAGTCTTACGAAGGAGTAATAGGGCCACAGTGAGAGCGAAAAAATTTTGGGATTTTGAAAATAAAGTCATAATATTACAAGAATAAAGTTGTAATCTTATGAGAATGAAGTCATAATATTATGAGATTAAAGTCAAAACTTAAGGAAAGAAAATAAATTTTTATTTAAATTGAATATATTCAACAAAACAGGCAAGAGTACAGGCATACATATGTCTTAATACTTACAAAATGTTTAGAAAATGTGGTACTGTGTGTGAAAAGTTTTGTTTTATTTGTGAATCCTGTACTAATATAGTATGACTAAGATGTTCCATATTTCTAAATTTTACCCAGGCAGCAAGCTGCTCCTCTGATTTCCCATCTGTATGCCTGCAAGACTATGGCTTTTATTCTCATAATATCATTAATTGATTCTCATAACATGAATTTATTCTCATAATATTATATCTTTATTTTCAAAATATCATTTTTTCCCCACAGTGTGCCCCTAATACTTCAGTGCACATTCCAGCTAAGGGTAAATAATGCTTACTTACTGTACATGATATTTTACTTCTGATTAATTAATTAGCAAACTACATAATATGTATTGATGTGTATGAACAGTAAACTTAGAGACTGACTGAAAATCATGTAGCAGAATTAAATGAAATTAGTTTTTCACATAAAAGGATGACTAGTCATCAGTAATCATTGGTTAAAACATCTACTTTTTACTGAAGAAACTAACTATTAAAACTTAAAAAAATACATCATACTTTCCCCTGAGTAGAGTGTTGGATTATTGATCCCAAGCTCGGGGTTCAAGCCCCACTGTTACCGGGTTGTTACTGCTGTCCCCCGCCCCAGTGCAGCTAACTTGGTTATCAAAGGCCAGCCATGTCTCTCATTGTCTGTGGTGAGAGGCATGTAAAAGAACCATGATGGGCGCCAGCCTCCCCGCAACCCCAATTAGGATTAAGCGGTTCAGAAAATGAAGGATGAACTTTCACCTGAGTATATTTTTGGTTGTATACTTCAATTTTTTATGTCTCTCGGCTGGTCTGGAAACGCCTCGGTGTGTCCCCGGAAGAGCTGGAGGATGTGTCTGGGGAGAGGGATGTCTGGACCTCACTGCTCAGGCTGGTGCCCTCGCGACCTGACCCCGAAACAAGCGGAAGATGATGATGATGATGATGATGCTTCAACTTTTAAAAGTTTGACACATTATCTATAGTTTGACCTATACTTTCACAGTATAATTTCTTAATACTTTTTCCATGCCTGATGTTTTTTAAACACTTAATTTCAGGGGGAAAATACATGGTGCCTTAGATGCTAAAACACCCAATATCATTGAACACACTACTTATTCACACTATCATTGCAAAACATCACCACACATGCCCCTTTGCCTCTTATTACTCCCCTTTATGCTTGCTTTTTCTTACATGTAACTTTCAACAGCACATTCCTCACCTTCTCTATTTTTAGTGTTTTAATTAGCTCTGAACTTAAATCTGCTGTCACTGGGCCTTTGCTGCTCGCAGTGCTCATGTCAAAAGGTGCTCATGCATGAGACTAGATCTGAGTGAGTGTGTGTGGGTAAGATGGGACATATATACAGGAAAATGTACGTATTATAACTTGCTAGGTAAGTCCTGAAGAAATTTGAGCCCCCTGGTTATCTCTGTTCATCCACACTATTTGTTTCTCTCGCTCTAGCAACTCTTTTCTCCTTAGTATTTCTTTTCCCTTTCCTGGTCATCACTCTTTCTAGCGCATAAACTCTGATATGTTTTCTCACATGTGTGCCTCACTGAATGCGAGCTGTGATCAGCAGATGCTGAAAATCATTTGCTCTCTACATGAGAGGAGACATGAACTGAACTGAAGCTTCCTGCTGTGTACCGGGGCTAAGGAATGCCAAAAAGAAAGAATGCAATGAAAGAATGAGCAGAGTTTGTTTATGCAGCTGGCATATGTCTTCTTTATGTGACTGTGGCAAACAGGGAGAATTAGATGCAATATGTCAGACCTGCTGACAGATCACTGCTTCACTATGAGGCACTGATGTGAAGTTGGGTAATATGGTTAATGGAGCTACTGTGCTCAATGACATTTAGTCTTTTGAAGATCACCAACTGAGTGGGAAGTGTTCTTCAGTGAGCCAGACCCATAGCATAACGTGGTTCAAAGGGCATTTGTCTTTGCAATGGCAATTTCAATTTACACTGCATTTTAAACTCACAATAAATCTGAACTATAATTTAAATGTAGCTATTTATTTTACTTCAAATATGAGTCTCAAAAGTAATCCTTTTTTGTTTTTAATAATTGAGGTATCGTACATTAAAGGTGTCCATTCATGAGCAAATAATCTATGTGTTTAATTTTTCATTATCTGTTTATTTACAAAGGTTTCCTGGTAAAACCTCCCCAGCACACAGGCTTAGTATCTCCTATTCACCTGTTTCACATTTTGTTTTGATTGTGTGTCTATTTATAATTACAATAACAATACCATATGACCATAGTTACAATTTTCCGCATAAAAAGATAACCTGGCAGTGCAACACCGATTAGTAGAAAGTGAAAAGGCGTTCGTGATCAAGAGGTTGTGGGTTCGAATCACTGTTAGACCCCCACTGTGCTATAACCCCCACTGTGCAAAGACCCCTGGGCAAGGTCTTAACCACAAGTGTGCCTCTGTCCACCCAGCAGTATAAATGGGTGCCAGTAAAAAATACTGGGAAGGTAGCCTTTGATGGACTAGCATCCCATCCACGAGAAGTTGAACTCCTAGTCACTTCACTCTTTGGAAACGGGGATAAGCTCTGGCCTGATGAGCCAGTAGACTCTGGTGTAAAAAGCCTACCTGCCTACCAGCTCTCTCTCTCTCTCTCTCTCTCTCTCACACACACACACATTACATCTGATATGTTTGAAGTTACTTAAAATGTACTGATTTTCCCTGCTTGCATTGTGCATGTCTGTATTGATGGGCACCACTTCTATTTGATGATAGTTCTGCGCTCTTGCCTCAAGATGGCAATGTAAATGTATGCCAGATCATTGACACTCACTCACAGGCATAAGAGAATGGTTTGAGGAACCACCTTGGCTGACTCCATTTAATTTCCAAGAGATAACACTGTATTTCATGTTTATTTAATATGCGTGGTAAGTGAATAGGCATCTTAAAAACAACTGATAGGTTCCATGTGATTCAGACCAGAATAAAGCATAATGGATTGATGAATGGATTTCCCAGGTCTGAATGGTTTTGGTGGTCTATAAATGGCACTTGTCATGAAGCATATGCAGTAGCTTAGAAAAAGCCTGCTTCTTGGCAGCAGCAAATGGGTTGCATAGATACAGCACACTGTTACATGAGTGAGCTGTGGGTATTTGAAAAACCAGTATAATGAGGTCATATCATAGATACCTCTAGGCAAACCTTTTCACCATCAGGCCAATTTAACAGATTCTTTTTTTCTGAAATATGTGCACAAACATAGGAATGTGCCTGCTCAAACAGAAAAACAGAGTGGTTGAGGCTTCAGGCTGAATGCATGATTCACTCTGCTGGTATAATTAATCACTACATTATGCATAATTGGTTGTAGAGTTAGTTAAGCATGAATTGAGGGGCAAAAAATTATCTGATAGTAAAGCAGCTAGAGTGTAAATAAGTCATCTTAGTCTAATTGTTCCAGCAATTGCTTGATTATGTTTCCTTTTGTCCTTTAGAGTTAAATCTAATAAATGCCTTATTTGATAGATAAGCTCAATCATGCTCAACAAAAAGAAAAATCACATAGTTAATAACTACATGTATGTTACCTTGTTGTGAGTCCATGGTTTATAATGTGAGTTTTTCAATTATATAACTGAGATAACTCCATGATCAAAGCAGCAATTACACTGCAGCAAAATGTTCACATCTGGGCACTTTATGATAGAAGCCATTAAATATCTCTGTGTATGTCATAATAGAATTATTTAAATATGCATTACAACATTAATATACCATGATGATGGTTGTGGTAACTTCTGTAGGACAAATTAAAAAGTAAGGGTGAGAGTTAGTGGCTTTCTAAATAGTAGTAATAAAAATCTTCATTAAAGCTTGACTGGAGCTAGTTTATATTCCACATTTCCAAACAAGCTGAATGTTACGCTTGAGAAAATTAAGGATAAATTTAAAAGGAAATGGAAACACATGGTTTAGTGTACACCTGGAGGAAAAATATTAATATTTTAGCTTCTTAAAGCAAAAAAATAATAAAATATTATATATAATATTATAATATAATAAAAAATATAAAAAGGCATATTTTTCCAAAAAAATTTTACACTAAAGTTAGGCCAATCAAAATATCAGAAGAAATACTGGGCAGGCCTAGCTGTCACATCGGTTGGGATAAGGATTGTCAGCCGATCCTGTGTGAATAAATATTACGTGGATGTGCCATTCATGTCCTTTTTACATCAGATGTTTCTCACAACATCAAATTCAACGTGTGCAGTCCGCTAGATGTGAAGCAACAAGACGACAGCTCTCTCTCTCTCTCTCCAAGCTACATGGTGCTTTCAGAAGGAGTGTACTTAACCTGTTAATATCATAAAAAGCAAGTGTACCTGAGTAAATTATGTAAATGAACAGCTGAAAAATCTAGTTTGTGCACTCAGGCTGTGTCCTAAACAGTGCACCACTTGATAGGAAGTGTATTAATGAGGGCACAAACCGCATTATCACACACCTTACGGAAGTGCGGTTTATAGGCTATGGTGAGGATGGGTCAATTTGGGATTGAGCCTATAATCGATGCTATCACAAAGTAGCAAATGGATGGCGATGCAAAGGGTAAAAACATCACAGTACATTAAAATCTAAATAAATAAATAAAAACTGGTCACCATATCAACCGTGTGTGTGTGTGTGTGTGTGTGTGTGGAGTGAATCTTGCGCTCTCTCTCTCTCTCTCTCTCTCTCTCTCTCTCCCTCTCCTTCAACTAACCATGTGGCACGACATGACTGGATGAAAACATGGTGGGGATTTAAAATCACTACTACTTTGCTTATTTATTGGGTTAAAACGGATTGGGGAAAAAATATGCTTTTTTGTTTGTTTGGGGAAGCTGAAAGTGATCTTTCCCCAAGTGTGCACTAAGCCATATGTTTTCTACTCCTTTAATATGATCATCAATAAACGTTTTGCAGTTTTCATCAACAGAACCTAGAAATTGTAAATTTGTATTCACACAGCTCAACTCATATCACCAGTTCCAAATGGTTAGGAGCACCTTTAGCAATCATAGCTCTTTCAAGGAATTAATTTACATGAAGTCTAACACCTGTCATTGCAATTTATTTGGACAGAACTAATGACAGTGTGAAGCAAATGATTTTCAGGGCTGCCCTTAGGCCAAACCCACTCTGGGAGAGAAATACAGCAGAGTTCTAGTCTAGTTCATGGTCCTAGTTTAGGACTGTTTAAATCTATCAGATTATATATTTTATAAAACTCAATTGTTCTGCGAACCATCTGTGCAATAAGCAGGGCAAGTGGTGGCTCAGTGGTTAAGGCTTTGGGCTACTGCTTAGAAGTTTGTAAGTTCAAGCTGTCATTGCTGGGCCCTTGAGCAAGGTCTTTAACTTTCTCTGCTCCAGGGGTGCATGCCTGTCCCTGTTGTCTGACCTGAACTTCCTAACAAGCTGGAATATCCAAAGAAAACTATTCCAAGGCTTCTTTCTTTTTATTAGAACTACAGAACTTGTCACAAGCAATAATTGTGGTATTTTTATAGTGGGGGAAAATAACCTTTTGTTCTTGTAAACAACCTGGTTGTCATACAGGTAGGATGTACAGTTTGCTAATTTATTTGAGGGGAAACAGTGTTACTTTACATCTAGTGTTTGTGAAATCTTTCAGTTTGTGTCTGACCTGGCTGAAGTATTTCCCAAGATGTTCAACCTTATGCATGTGGACCTCTCAGCAGTGCTCAGATGATAGACTGGATAACAAAAAACCATTAACCTGGGGCACCATTTAACAACACCACTTCACAGGCCTGCCAAAGATAATATGAATAATAGGGTAGCAAGGAGGAAAAGTTTAGGTATGTAGAGAAAATACAAGAAAAAGAAAATGAAAAAGTGAAAGAAGTCGGGGTGGGGTGGGGAGTGGTGTGTTATTGGCTTAAGGAAAGGGCAAAGAGCACAATAGAGAGGGCATAGCATATGCAATCAATCACAGTTCCCATATCTCCAATATCTTTAACAGTACTTATTATTATACTCTGGATGGTATGGTGGCTTGGTGGTTAGCACTGCTAAACTAAACTTAGCACACTGCAAGAAAGTTCTGGGTCTGGATCTTGGCCAAGGGCCTTTCTCTGTGTGATATACATGTTCTCCCCATTCTTCCATGGGTTTCCTCTATGGTTAAATGGCTACTCAAACTGCCCACAGGTGTGAATGAGAGTATAAATGGTGGTTTGTCTCTGTGCTTGTCATGCAAAAGACTGACTCCAGCCTGCTAGCTAGCTTTGGCTCCAGCTTCCCACTGACTGTTGGATAAGTGGTATACATAATAGATAGATAGATCGGTGGTCGGATGTATGGAATTCCAGTTTCATAAACTGTATCAGGCACAAATAAAGGCTGTTTCATGTAGCCCATTCTCAGATGACAGAAAGTAACCCATCAGATGCCTAGGATGTAGCACTTCAAAATGAAAAAAAAAAAAAAAAAACATTTGATGGAAGAAAGTAGCACTTGACCTGTGTTTGAGTATGCATGCACAATCACTTCTTGTACACAGTAGGCCAGTCTGACTTGAGCCCCATTATGGTACACACTAAAAGCTGGTTAGTTACTCACTATCTGACACTCACTTTCAAATTGCAATCAAGAGCCCGCGGTGGACGCAAAGCTGGCTGGTGCACATTCTCATCTGCAATAACAGAGAGACCGTTCAGTTTTATTAATATGCTGAAGTACCAATACCTTTAACAGACATGCTAGGTCACTGTGAGTCAGTGCTTCCTGGATTAAATGCCTGTCTCCACAGTGCCTGTGAATCACATTTACTCATACATGCTCCACATTAGCTGTAAAACAGTAAATGTGTATGACATGCTTTGGTTTCCTGAATATGTTGCAGTCCTAGCCACACAGCCACAGTGAAATGTAATATGGTGATGTCAAGGCTCATTATCCACCTTTCAACACACACCGAAACAGCATTCAGAATACAGAAACAGTCTGTACAGCAACTTTCCCTTTATCCACTACAGAGTTGCAATTAATTAGACCCATACACACCTTGCAATATTATGCATTCTCTGTGAGAAGTGGACACAAGTGGAAATGGGGTCAAATGCATCTCTGAGCATTAGATTTTTGTTGTGGCCTTTGTGAGATCAGGTCATTTGCCTTGTTCATCACCTGTTATTAAGACTGGCCACCAGGAGCAAGGATTCCACATAAGAGTGCACAAACATTGCAATTACAAACATTTTTAGATAACTTGCAAAGAAACTTACAACCTGGGTCATATTCTGAGTTAATAACTGAAGTCAGAATGAAGGAAAAAATTATATTTCTTAGGTTGTCAAATGAAATCCGTTTAACAAAAAAGCAAGAAAGATTTTCATTACATTTTAATTAAAAAATGAGGATAAATTGTGTATAAAAATTGAACACACCCCTGGTTTAAAAAAAAATGCAGTTTTATTCTCAATCCCTGTGCACGACATGTTCTTCTATTCCTCACATGTCTGAGCCGTGTAGTAGTCTGGGCTCTTTTTAATGAAAAAATAACATCCAAACCCTTCCTAAATTTTCTAAACCATGGGGCAAAATGTGGCATGGTCAGATAAGACTAAGGTATAAATGTTTGGGTGTTAATTCTAAGAGATGTTAGGCACAAAACTCCAGCAGCATTTACCAAGTGAGCCTCATGCAACAGCAAATAACAATGTTGCAACATAGTGCGTATGAGTGGAGAGCTCTCCTTAAATAGACCCAGGCACATGTGGCACTGATTGCAACTGATTATGATTAATACAGCGCACTCTGGCTCCCACTAATGGATAAAGGTGGTATTGCAATGTTTCTGATTGATAATCTCCTGTAGATATGAAGACAACAATAACAACCCAAAACACAAATCCAGGTCAACAAAGCAATGAATTTAGACAAATATTATTTTGGGAATGGCCCAGTCAGAGTCCAAATCTATTTTCTGTAAATAAATAAAAAATTGTGCAAGTAAGATCCTCACACAATTTAGAGCATTATACAAGAAAGAGTGGAATAAAAGTGCCAAATCAATATGTGTTGACAGTTGTGCCAAGTAGGATGTGCCAAATCTCACTGGCAGACTTTTTTTAAAAAGTGCTGTATTATAAACACAAGATGCTTTAACACCATAAAAATATATAATTTTTTATATTGCAAACACCTGCCATTTTAATATTTGTGTGTAGACTGTTTATATTCCCTGGATATGAGTGAGAAGATGGTGAGCATTTAAAATCTAATAGGAGTCTAGGATATTGCTGCACGCATAGTCCTAGTTGTAATCATCACTTTAATCACTGACAATTTGGTTTAATTTAACAGCATGGCTTCCAACCTCATTATTCAAAAGGTTATAAAATATCACTGGATCCAGCACATCCCGTTATTTTGCATTTTATTTTTTAGATTGACAGTTCACTGACAGAGACTCGTGTACATATTCCATGAAGCCCTGATGTACTAAACCAAGGTCATGAAATGCTACTGGTTCAGAAGTTGGGCAACTTGTGCCTAGGGAGCTCACTGTGCACCTGGATACTGGACTTTCTTAGCAACAGACCTCAGAACGTCAGAATAGGAGACCACATCTCCTCCACTCTCATCCTGAACACCGGATTACCACAGAGGTGTGTCCTCAGCCCCCTCCTCTTCTCCCTCTTCACACACAACTGTTCCCCCATTCACACCAGCAACACCATCATCAAATTCGCCGACGACACCACCGTCATAGGTCTGATAACAGATAACAATGAGTCAGCCTACAGGAAGGAGGTCCGGCATCTGCGGCGATGGTGCGACAACAATAACCTCGACCTTAACACATCCAAGACAAAGGAGATGATAATGGACTTCAGGAGATCTAAACAAACTGAGCTCTCTGCCCTCTATATTGGTGAAGAGGAGGTAGAGAGGGTGGAGTGCTTCAAGTTTCTTTGAGTCCACATCTCTGCTGACTTCACCTGGACTACAAACATCTCTCACCAGGTGGGGAAGGCACAACAAAGGATGTACTTCCTCAGAAAGCTCTGACAAGCCCGCCTACCCCGACCCCTACTGACAAACCTTTACCGCTCTGCCATCGAGAGCCTCCTGACCTAGTGCTGTACAGTGTGGTTCAGAGGACAGGAAGGCCTTGCAGCGGGTAGTGAGGATGGCAGAGCGTGTAATTGGAACTACACTACCCGCCTCAGTGACATTTACACTGGCAGACTCCACCACCACCACCGTCACACACACTGACTGAATAATCATAATTCAGACCATCTTCCTGGACAGTGCAATATTACTCTTTAAGTGCGATACTCATGTTTAAGTGCATTATTCATGTTTAAGTGCAATACTCATGTTTAGAGCAGGTCTCGAACATCATATAGCATTTTAGCATCATGCACCTTATGATTGTAAAGCTCTACCTCTCACCCTGTGTATACCATGCACCTTTGACATATCATGCACACTCCTGTGTATGTCTTTAAATGTGTGAATATGTGGATAGATGTATATGTGTTTGCATATACAGGATATATGTATGTATATGTGTCTATATATGTGTACATATGTGTATGTAGGCATATGCACATATATAGCTAGTGCAGTTACCTTAGTTGTCTTTTGTGTACTTTTTTTTACAATTTCTGCTAAACAGAGCTGCTAAACTGATTTTCATGTAACAGTTGATGATAAAGATCTCTTTATCTCTTTATCTTTATGTTATTTGAAGTCCACTTTACTATTCACACATATTATTATAAACACTCTACACATTTCACATTTAATTAATTTTGAGAGTGGGCGGCACCGTAACACAGTGGTTATCATGTTTGCCTCACAGCAAGAAGGACCTGGGTTCGATTCCAGAGCTCGGGGCATTTCTGTATGTGGAGGTTTCCTCCGGGTACTCTGCTTTCCTCCCACAGTCCAAAAACTTGAACAGTAGGCAAATTGGCTGTTCCAAATTGCCTCTAGGTGTGAGAGTGAGTGTGAATGGTCGTGTATGTTGGCCCTGCGATGGCCTGGCGAGCTGTCCAAGGTGTCCCCCTCCCTCACCCAGAGTCAGCTGAGATTGGTGCCAGCCTACCCGCGACCCTAATTAAAATTGAATTCATTAGAAGATGAATGAATAAATGAATGAATGATATCTTAAGAGCTAATTGATTAGCATTCGGTTCTAAAGGTCCACCCCTTTAATATGCTTACTAATCATTATAAGGAGGACTTATATATCCAGGAGGGACAATCAATGAGTATAGTGTTCAATAAATGGTGAGATTTGTTTGTTAGATTTGTGGGGTTTTTTTTGTTTTATATATATA
>JBCNYH010000002.1:7026493-7039151 GCA_039654325.1 Tandanus tandanus | reverse complement strand
TATATATATACATACATACACGTATATGAACAAAACACAACCACCCACACTCCATTGACTCCCACTGAAGCCTGTGCATCTTGGTATGACTCCCACTGACATGTTTAAAGTCTATTGTCCAATGAACATTAATGTTTTGTCCCATTATATCACAGTGTACATGAATTTGTAACACACATCAAGAGAAAAGTGGGCTTCAGTAAGTGCCTGTTAGCTCTGTATCAGGGCTTCAGAGAACATTTTCACGCAGGCTGCACTGTTCACCAGAAACTGAGTTAAATGAACAAACAATGGGATATTGCTGTGAAAGATATGATAATTTATGCCTCTAAAATATTTATTTCTATCAAGATTCATGAATAATATAAACACTTTTTGGTAAACATTTCAGTGCACAATTTAATGAAATTAAAGCTTGGCTTCCCATGTAGCCTGTGTCTATGCAATTGTAGTAGTAGTAGTAGTAGTAGTAGTAGGACTTTATTGTCGTTTCAGCCACACACATAGTACATAGTGAGATAAAACAACGTTTCACCGGGAACAATTGGTGATACACGCAACTGTTAAAAACACAGTAGAGACAAGACAGATACAGTAAAGTAAAATGAGTAGATTGAGCACACACATACTTTTTAAAAGCCACAGTGCACACACATGCATCATTAAGAACCACACCCATTCATACACGTACACGTCCACACATGCACACGCACACACACACAAACACACACTAGGATACACATGTTCATGCACATGTTTACACAAGTGCAAAAAGACAACAGTGGTGTTAAATGAACACACTAGGTAGGACATGTAACAGAATTCTGATAGCTAGTGGTTATGATTGGTTACAGGATATTAGCAGCAGAAAAAAAGTGCAGAGTGCATAGAGGTGCAGTGTGTTAGTTTGCATTATATGTTGCTAGTTTAAAAAAAAAACAGGTTGATATATATTGCACTTTTGGTTTGTTTAACAGTTTACAGATTATTATATATATATTGATTGATATATATTGTGCTAGTTTGCATTATACGTTGGTAGTTTAAAAAAATAGGTTAATATATGTTGCACTATAGGTTTTTCAGCAGTTTACAGGTTGATCTATATTGCACTATAGGTTGTTCAGCAGTCTGGCTGCTTGGGGAAAGCTCTTCCCCATTCTGGAGGTGTGGTTGGGGATGCTACGGAACCTTCTACCCGATGATAGTAAGGAGAAGGGTCCATGGGAGGGAGGGGTACTGTCCTCGACAATGTTCCTGGCTTTGCGAAGACATCGGGTATCCAGTGATCTTTTCTGCCATCTTCACAATCCGTTGCAGGGCCTTACGGTCTGCAGCAGTGCAGTTGTCAAACCATGCTGAGGATAGTTCCTTTGTAAAAAGTTGTCAGGATGGAGGTTGGGAGGTGGGCTTTTCGCAGCCTCCGCAGAAAGTACAGACGATGCTGAGCTTTCTTTGTAATGTGTTTGGTGTTTTGAGTCCATGTGAGGTTGTCTGTGAGGTGTACACCCAGAAACTTTGTGCTCTGGACAGTCTCTACTGGGAGGTTGTTGATGCACAGTGGAGTGAGTTTGTGTGTACTGTGTAGTCCGTCTGAAGTCAGAAGCTGATCAAGCCCACCACGGTCGTGTCATCTGCAAACTTGATGATGTAGTTTGAGCTGTGCATTGCCACACAGTCATGGGTGAGGAGCGTGAACAGCAGCGGACTAAGCACGCAGCCTTGGGGTGCTCCTGTGTTCAGTATGTTTGCTCCCATGTTCAGTAATTGCATGTACAGCATGATCATGCCCTGATGTGACCATTTGAGTTTTGCATAGCACCACATATTCTAGTCCCAAATAATATTGCCTTTGATCATTGTCTATGTTTAAGCTTCAGTAAGGCCTGCCAGAACACACAGCTTGCAACCCTGCCCTTAAATACAAAAGGTTAGGAAAGTTCAGGAATTCACAAGTTACGAATTTATAATCTTATGGCATTTGTTACTCCTGATCCACTGCACCCACACTGCTACAAACCAAAACAAACAATAAGGCATGAGGCTGGTATAAAAATATGTGGTGAGAATAATAATAAGACAAACACTAGAATCGCTCAATTTCTCTACAGTGTGAGAATAGTAAAGTGGACCGATATTACATGCTGTCAATCCACATGGAGCCACAATCATGGTCAGAAAGTAAATGGTCACATTCACAGGTCATAGACAAAGTGACCAGACTTTGTAACTGGTCCTCAGCAAGGAAATACACAGGAACACTCTACCAGTTCTGAAAGAAATCTTTTGTATGAAACAAAATGGAGTATCAGTATTTCACCAGAAAATTTAGAATTTAATTGAATGATCTAGTTAGTTTATTTACGTGGTTATTTTCTACCATCATTTTGTCTGGCTTCCTCCCACAGCCCAAAACCATACACAGTAGGCTGATTGGCTGATCCAAATTGCCCATAGGTGTGAGAGTGAGTGAATGGTTGTATGTGTGTTGGTCCTGCAATGGCCTGACGAGCTGTTCAAGGTGTTCAGTTGGCTGAGATGGGCGCCAGCCTCCCCGCGACCCTAATTAGGATTTGTGCTCATTGATTCATAATTATTTATCAGTAGTGGACAGTAACAAAGTACATTTGCTTGAGTACTGTACTTTTTCAAGTACATTTTTCGAGTATAACTACTTGAGTATTAATATTTCGGAGAGCTTTTTACTTTTACTCAGAAAATGTTAACTCAAGTATCTGTACTTTCTGCTTCTGGGTCATTATTTTAGTTGTAATATGAGGGCTTTTAATATTTTTATTTTGTAGCACTGCTTATTGAATCTGGAGGAAGATATTACATAAAAGTTAAAACACCATCAATCACTTCCAGAAATGTCCTGCATTTCAATATCAGTGGTTAAGGCTCTGGGTTACCAATTAGAAGGTTCAGGGTTCAAGTCCCAGTACTACCAATATGCCACTGTTGAGCACTTGAGCAAGGCCCTTAACCCTCATAAATGAGATAAAAATATAAGTCACCCTGGATAAGGGTGACTGATGAATGTAAATGATATAGGAATATGGTATTTATTATTCATAATGTTCTAATTTTCATTATATAGTAGTCTTGCTAATGGGGACGTAGTGGTTAGCACCTTCATCTCACTGCAAGGTCTTGGGTTTGATCTGGACGGCAAGGGCATGTTTGGTAGGAGTGTGCACGTTCTCCTCATGTTTGCATGGCTTTCCTCCGGGTGCTCCAGTATCATTCGACAGACAAAAGACATGCCCATTAGGTCAACTGGCTACTCTAAATTGCCCCTAAGGTAAATTCTGTTTTACCCATTCAGGTAAAACAGAAACTACAAAAATGGCCCAGTGCATCACTCTCACTCACTCATTTGCTCATACAGCTCGCATGGTCATCGCAGGGTCAACAGAAATACACAACCATTCATACTCACATTCACACCTAGGGGCAATTGAGAATATCTTTTCCAATAAGCTTAATGTGCATGTCTTTGGACTCTGGGAGGAAACCAGGGTACCTGGAGGAAACCCATGCAAGCTTAGGGAGAACATTTAAACTCCACACAGAAACACCCTCACCAGGCGCGAGGCTCACACACAGGACCATATTGCCGCAAGGCAGAAGTGCTAACCTCTATGTCACTATGCTGCCTACAGGGACTAATATAAATCTGAATTTATCATGTGCCTATAAGCATTTCCACACCATGCATTCGACTGGTGACACACTCAACTAAATATCACTTTAACCATTCTAACACTTTGGACCATGTTGTCTGTCTGAGGTAGTCCTATAATGAAGATCTCTTTAGGGAAAACCTTCTTTTTTCCATCTTTTCATCTTTATAAGTAAATCCAAGTCTATCAAGGACATGCCTTCTTCCACACAGTGGTGTATCTTTTAACTTTTGAATCACGTACTGTCCCTGAATATGCATAAAACAAGCTGCAAAAAAAGCACACTTCTTATTCTTTTTTTATATTCTTTTTTTTTTTTACATGTGGATACCTTTGTAGACATTGCTACACCATCTAATAATGACAGAATTAACTCCAGCATCTTAAGTGCAGTGTTTAAAAGGATGCCTTGGAGGCTAAATTAAAATTTTATAATGTTTTACTCACAACCATATAATTTTCCTGAAGAACCGAAGCACTGGGTGTAAAAAGAACGATTAATAGACTACATTCAGGTAAACACTGCATGCATCGCTATGACAACCATTACATTGGATGGATTACACACTTAGTATGTATTATTTAAATTTATGGGTGCTATATAGAACAGGTTTTATATCACAAGGGCTCTGGGCAGTGTCCTATAAAGTGGCTAGTAAGTATACAAAATGTAAAAAGATACACACACACACCAACTGTACATGAGTCTGGACAACACCCTACATTTGGGTCCCATACTATAGCAATAAGCCTTTTTTTGTGTGTGTTGTACGCCATGTTGTTAAAATTGCAATCTCTCTGGCTAGAGTATGTGCAGCACATGGGCAAGCCACCTGGTGCATTTTTGCAAGACATGCCACTTTCTCTGGTGCAAATGATTAGACTATCAAATTGTCCTTACTGCATCTTTGCAAAGAACCAAATACTAAATAGTTTAATTCCTTTATTCATTCATTCACCAAACCACTTGCTAGGGTCACGAGGAGCCTGGAGCCCATCTCAGCTGACTTCAGGTAAAGGTGGCATACACACTGAACAGCTTGCCATGTGCTTATCTTTGAACTGTGGGAGGAAACCGGAGTACCTGGAAGAAACCCACACAAACCTGGTGAGAACATGCAAACTCCACACACAAACGCCTGCAAACAACTCCACACACAAACGCCCGGGACTGGAACCCAGGACCTTCTTGTTGTGAGGCATATGTGCTAACCATTACACCACTGTGTTGCCAATAAAAAGTTTCAGCTGTAAATATGTAATTAATACAGATGTATCGAGAAAGAACTTGAACACAAACTGAAAAGTCGCTGACAAATTACCTGTGGCTTCAGGAGGAGCAGCTCAACAGTCAGCAGTGGATAATAAGTTCATAACATATTATTTGGGATATGTTCAGAGAGACTGCTCCTAGAGCTACAGCTGGACTTTCCTTTTGTCAGTAAAGTGTGTCCACATCTTTTATATTAAGATAATGTTTTGAAAACAACATAGCATTGGGGGAAATTATTGTTTCAAAATAGATAGATACGAGTAGATAGATGGAGACGGAACGATCATTTAGACAAATAAAAGAACATGGAAAATAGTTTATTTTTTATTGGAACACATGGGGAAGGGAAACTGCTGTGATGGGAAAAGTGAGACACAATACATTCATTCATTCATTTTCTGAACCGCTTGATCCTAATTAGGTTCGCGGGGAGGCTTGCGCCCATCTCAGCCGACTCTGGGCATGGGCAGAGTACACCCTGGACAGCTCACCAGGCTATCGCAGGGCAGAAACACGCTGATGGCTATGCAGCCTACTCTTGACGAAAATCAGCAATTTTACATGCCTTTCACCACAGACAGTGAGAGACATGGCCGGCATTTGATAACCCAGTTAGCTGCACTGGGGGACAGCAGTGACAGCCCGTTGACAGTGGGGCTTGAACCCCCAACCATGGGATCAGTAATCCAGCACCCTACCACCAGGCCACCACTGCCCAGACACAATACACTCTCTATCATATATGCACATACACACACACACACACACACACATACATATATATGTGTGTGTGTGTGTGTGTGTGTGTGTAGTCCATGGTAATAGGTATAGACAATAATGAGGGCAAAGGGTGGAACTGTCAACAAGAGGCAAACAAGACACAGGAGGGTTCTGTGGTAAAAATGCTTATGCCAAATGCTTCATTAAACTCAATACTCAGTCCCTGCAATTGTTTTTCAGATTTATGCAAGACAAATGTCAGGCAACTGGGGAAACGAATGGGTAATTAGTTAAAACTGATTCTGAATACATGCAGCTTAAGAGTACACAAGTATAGCAGAATAACATCAATTATGTTCACGTTTGATACCAGTTTTATAAATCATGTGTTATACTATCACTTGTCACTTGAATGTGAGCAGCTCATCAGTAATGCAAACATGATTTCTTTCTCAGTAATTTGGTTTAAAGACTAAAGCATTTCAGAATGTATCCTCAAATTAATAATGAATTGTTTGTAGAATGGGCAGCATGGTTTTGAAGTGGTAAGTATGTTCGCCTCTTAGCAAGAAGGTCCTGGATTTGAGTCCTGGGCATGGCTAGGTATTAATATTTTTGTGGGTCTCCTCTGAATACTCTGGTTTCCTCCTACAGTCCAAAGGCAGGCACATTGGACTAATTGGATATTCTTGATTGCTACTAAGTGTATATGTCTGTTGGCCCTGCAATGGACTAGTGAGCTGTTCAGGGTTTACTTTGCCTTCGTCCAGAGTTTGTCTGAGATAGGCTCCAGCCTCTGCACACCCTTAGTAGGATTAAGCCGTTTGAGCAGACGAATGAATGATTGTTTGTATAATTTGATAAATGTATTGTAAATGTTTACCGTGGAAGTTTACAGAAAATATCAGTAAACAAAACTGCAAAACTGGTTGGAAACATTTTTTCCCCCTCAACAGATACTAAAATATGGACTGCATGAAAGTGAAGCTGATTCTCTGTATTAATGTCAAGTTTAACGACTGTTTCTAACACCCAAATCTATCACCAACTAAAGTACCAAGGAGATCAATTATCGATGAATAATTGAATCCAGAACAGAGGAGTCATAACATACTGTCAGAATGAGAACAGCTCTGGCAGTGCTGACTGCGGTTGTAAAATTGCAGAGCAAATTAAACAGGAGGCCATTTCACTGAAGGTTTTTACCATATGTTTCCCTGACCATAAACAGGTAGCTAGAAAGCTGTATAGGGTGAACTCATGTAAGTTAGGACACCTATAATTTGTTCTATTTATTTATTTTTATAAAGAACAAGTCAGCATTGCTGTTAATACATGTCACTGTGCCCTATGTCCTGTAAAGGCTACTTCCTCGCAGTCAGAACTCCAGTATTGTCACTGTCTGTAATCAAATGTAACTGTTGATTGGAGTAGGCTTGAAAGTTATTTTCATTGTCACTTTAATGAACCTGAAGCCAAACTTTCATAAATACTTACTATATGTAAACATGGACAAATAACCCCACTTATGGTCACGAATGGATGGACTAAACATTAAACAGGTATCATTTTCCCATTACTACTCTTATAATTAGAGTACTACGGCAAGTTATAATTAGAATTCACTAATGCCATTAAACTCTATAAAGGATGCTAATTACCTTAACCATAAAGGTTATGTTTTACCCTCAGTTTGTGTGTTTGTTAGCAGGATTACGCAAAAAGTCATGTGTGGATTTTCACTTAAAGGGAAGATTTCATGCATTTCTTTTTACCTTTTACAGCTGTGCGTCACAGCGGGCTTAGCCATCTGATTAGCTCGGCTTGCCCCCCGCATACACAGCCCACTGAAAGGAAGAGTAATCCACTTTAGAAAGGCGACCATCAGAGCAGAGGTTTTTTTTTTGGTTTTGTTTAGGGATTATACTTTGGTGTTCCACTGGTGTTGAAATGAAAAATAAAGGTCTGAAAATGGGTATAATATCTGACCTCATGAGACCCCACTCCCCTCATATGAGAACATCAAATTTTCTCCCAGCTACACTGTGCATATGTCATTTTCTTCGGGTATTCCTCTTTTGCTAAACTTCTTCCTGTTTGAAGACGTTCATCAATTATAACAATTATCAGGTGGCAATAGAAGCAGTGCAGAGAAATGACAAGACACATAATATTAGGGTTTTGGGGTCTTTGGAGGTTAAAGAATCCTTTAACATTATGAAATAAAATGATTTTTGATATTTTGGTTAATATGGATTTCTGAGCTTGGCAGAGGTTTGTGCTACCTGATGGCTGTTGTTTAAATATGCAAACACAAATGTTCCAAGTATCATGTTATCTGAGGTAGTGATTAAAAACATAACATGCAGGCGGCTTTGTTTCTCTTGCAGTTTGTTTGTATTTAAAACTTAATCCATATGTATAGATTAACTTGGATTTTGCTGGATCTTTTTTATTACCAGAACAAAGAAATTTGGGAATGAAGCGTCCATCAGTACTTCTCTTAAAAAGCTTTTTTTAAAGAGACATTTTAGAATGTCTCTTTTAAATAAACCCTTTTTATCAGTTCAGTTTGCAACAACAGTGCTGTGAATAGTCCACCTTGTAAGTGTAGTCTTCATCAATTTAGAATGAGCCATGCCACAGAAAATGAAGCACATTTTAAATCTTGATCCTTAAATTATAAATCTATCACAAATTTTGGAAAATGTCTTACAATATGTATAAAATATGGCAGTATGTGCTTTCTGGTATTCACATTTGGTTTGGAAAGAAAATCACGACTTGTATAATTTAAACAAATCAAACTTTCCTCATTCTAAAACATGAGTGTCTCAGATTACTAGATATTATCAAGAAAAAAATGGGCACAGAGAAGAGTATATAACAGTTCACGTTTACTATGAGAATGAGATTTCTGGTAACAGTTAAAAGGGTTGCATTCACTTACCATGCATGTTAAATGAACATGAAATACAGTGTTATCTCTTGGAAATAAAATGGAATCAGATACAATGTCTTTCTGTCAGTGACTCCTGCACTGGGCACGATGACCTGGAGAACATAAACATCATGACGACCATCAACACAGACACGGACAAAGAGAGCAGTGACAAATTGCTAAGTTTTGAGTAATTTTAATTATGTTAGATGTAATGTGTGTGTGTGTGTGTGTGTGTGTGTGTGTGTGTGTGTGTGTGTGTGTGTGTGAGAGAGAGAGAGTTTTATCTTTATCATCATATGCCTTCTCTGGTCATGCAGGCTTGTGATAGTAAACAGACACAAGTAGATTGCATTGACAACCACACAGAACAGAAACAAGATGTAAAACAGATTAATAAGAGATACTATAAACTTACTTAAATTAAGTACCGGTGTGTGTGTGTGTGTGTGTGTGTGTGTGTGTGTGTGTGTGTGTGTGTGTGTGTGATTTCTGTGTAGACGTGTAGAGGATTCTGTGAAACTGGGTGATATATAAATATTTATGCTAGATATAATGATAAAAATTAAATATTAACATCTTGTTAATGCATATTGTTAATGAAAATAGATTTTGTTTTTACTTCTTAAATGCATTCATAGATGTTATTCACATTTTAAAGGATATGTTTATCCTTTATTAAGAGGACAGGCCGGTGGCATAGTGGTAAGCATGTCTGCCTCACAGCAAGGAGGTCCTGGGTTCGAGTTCTGGGCTTGGGCGTTTCTGTGTGGAGTTTGCATGATTTCCCTGTGCTTACGTGGGTTTCCTCTGGGTAATCCGGTTTCCTTCCACAGTCCAAAGACGAAGGTGAATTGGCTGTTCCAGATTGCTCCTGGGTGTGAATGTAAATGGTTGTGTGTTTGTCAGCAATACGATATTACCATATATACAATATGGTTTGGCAAGCTGTTTGGGGTGTACCCTGTATTTGCCCAGTGGCGGCTGAGATAGGCTCTAGCCTCCACATGACCCTAGTAAGATTTTGCAGCTCAGCAAATGAGTGAGAAAGTGTATAAGCTATAGGCATGAAATCAGTTCAGACATTTTGAATACTGTGTTCTAGTACCCCTAAATTAAACTCTATCACAGGATATTGTATTAGAAAAACAAATTAAATATGCAGTGAGAGTAAATAAGTATTTAAATAATTTTGTTCTTGTTATTTCATATACATAATATCTACGGCAGTCATCAACTTCGGATTTACATACAAAATTTTGATGTCAAACCTATAAATACGAAGAAAAAAAATACTTGTTAAAAAAGCAAAATTGATAAGGAATATTTGGACACTTTGTGTTATTATGTACAATGTGGGGCACAGTCTAGCAAAGATGTACAATATTGTGGTTAATGAAGCACAGAGGTCAGTTACTGCAAAGTAACAGTGCACAAGAGAGATGGGGGAAAATACTACTCAGATATCTAAAACAACCAAATAGAATAGGCATTTTAGCACAAGAGTTTCTAGAGAGCTGGAGTGCTAAAGATAATGACTGACTTTTTCCCCCAATGTCCTTATTATAGACCTGCTGTGTTACTGTCATTTTCAGCTAAGCAGCATTGCATAATTTAAAGCTAAAATATTATATGTTAATTAAACTGAGTCATGTCAGCAGTGGTATTGCCTACGGTGTGAAGTTATGGGTATTGATCATAAATTGTACGTGACTGTAAACCAAACACATAAACAGCTAACAGGGAACATAATTTAGAATATTCAGAACGTTCAGCAACCTTCCTAAGCTGATAGTGTTTTAAAAGAAATGCAGCATCCTTTACAAATATTATGTAAAATCTTCCCAGAACACAGTTTCCATTCATTTCACTTTCTCAAATTCTTTAACCTTTACTAAAGTCATGGAGAAGCTGGAGCCTATCCAAACCAACCCCGGGGGAAAGCGGGATGTGGTAGGAAAGTGGAGCACCTGGAGGATACCCATGAAAGCATGGGAAGAACATGCAAATTCCACACAGCAACACCCTAACTGGGCATGAGGCTTAAACCCATGGCCTTTTTGCTGTGAGGCAGAAGTGCTAACCATTATGCCACAGTGCTGCCCAACACACCATACTGTTAACCTAAAATATTTAGCTGAGAACTTGTGTGTATCGTCTGTTGTGTATTGTGTTCAATTCTTTTTAATTTATCCATAAGATAGTTTAGTAGTATGCATTAGTACACATGACCTATATATTATATACCATACATGTATGGATTTTTAATAAAAGGTACGTAAGGCAGTGGAGCCTAACAGGATGTATTCATCCTAACAGGATGAATATGTGTATTATTAATAATATGTGTATTATGTGGAATATGTATTCATCCTAACAGGATGAATATGTGTATTATACAATATGTGGATGGGTATGTTAAGCAAGTTGAAATATGATGTCCATCCATAAAAGTGATAACAGAGAAGTAATCATACTCACAAGTACTATTTATAATAAAATAAAATAAAAAAATAGAGCAATACTGTGGAGAGACATGAATGTAACAAAAAATACAGTAACAAAATGCATAAATTATATTTATTCTGTGCATTTCTTATTTATAAAGAAAACAGTGCAACCTTGAAATTCATAAAGGGCATCTAAAACTACGGGAGAGATTTTAATCAGGGATAAGAGGAAAACAAATAAGGAATGTTTTCTACTAGACTTTTCTCATTGATAAACTCTAGAATTTCCCCAGTTCAGCTAATTGGGTTATCAAAGGCCTGCCATGTCTCTCACTGACTATGGTGAGAGACATGTAAAAGAACCATTGCTTATTTTTCGTCAAGAGTAGTCTGCATAGCCGTCAGCGTGTTTCTGCCCTGCGATGGCCTGGCGAGCTGTCCAGGGTGTACTCTGCCCTCGCCCTGAGTTGGCTGAGATGGGCGCCAGCCTCCCTGCGACCCTAATTAGGATTAAGTGGTTCAGAAAATGAATGAATGGATGAATAAACTCTAGAATTCATGACAGGGACCTTGTTTTTATTTCTCCCAGGGCAGCAAGTTTTTCTTTGTGCCAACAGCTTTTATAGTAGATGTATACAACTCAGATCATGAAAGGTGAACTCAACTAAAGGACTTGCTAAGGCCTTGACTGAGGTCTGGCAATTCTGTCTGGCAATTCCACTTTTTGAAACTTCCCTACCAATATGTTGCAACAAGGTATACAACAGGTCCATGCCACAAAATTGGTCAAATTCCTAAGACAGTTGTTGGTGTGTCGGACGAAACTCGCCAGCTGAGTCACCATAGACCCTTGTCGTGTTCAAAATTTTTTCCATCTTGCTGGTAAATCTCGATGTCACGTCCATTTCGTAGGTCTGTTGTGTGATCGCCTGTTGTGTGCCCAAACTTGCATTAGTCCCTTCTGTCATAGCTCTGCTCAATTCATCCAACAAAAAAAAAAATTTGCAGGGTGTTTGTAAAAGGGGCTTTATAAAAGTACAAGAGAAGGCTAGATAAAGTGGTCTACGTGGTTACGTATAAATTTTTAAAAGTTGTGTATCCAGAAAGAAAAACTAACATTCACTGTGCCTTGCTCTCTGAGTCACCCTCAGCTCCTTTTTTTTTTCATGTGAATGTATGTGTAATTGTATGCTGCATCTCTGGGGTGTGTCTCTAACACCCCCATATATACCACTGCAGAGAGCTGTGTGACCTCATGACCCCTTATGCAAATAAATGAGAGCAAGACTTCCAGAATGCTCTGACAGACGACCTTACTGCTGACCTCATTGCTGAGCTGGTCTTGAGCAGAACCTGAGGTTTCACACAGCAAAAACTAACTTGGGAATTATTAAAGAGCAAAACAACTCCATTCCTAATTCATGTGTGACTCTGCTCTTAAAGCTGAACCTTCACAAGCCAACAGAACCAAATAAGGTAAATTAATGGTAGAATGTATTACAATCATTCATTCATTCATTCATTCATTCATCTTCTTCCACTTCTTCCGGGGTCGGGTCGCGGGGGCAGCAGCCTAAGCAGTGAGGTC
>JBCNYH010000002.1:7013202-7026393 GCA_039654325.1 Tandanus tandanus | reverse complement strand
AGGACGACGTCATCTGCAAATAGCAGAGACGAGATCCTATGGCCACCAAACCAGAACCCCTCAACACCTTGACTGCGTGTATTACAATCATGCTATTATAAAGCAAATTATCTGAGCTTGTAATATTTATAATGATTTTTATGCAAAATAACGATAGCAACAAAATTGCACTAAATTATTAAAATTTAATTATTATCCATTCTTCAGATAAAATATAAATCTATTTGTATTGCAAACAAAGTAATATTTTTTTTCCAGACTGTATTGCTATTTCATCCCCATCTACAGTTTCCCTACTTTTGCTCTCAAAACTGCTTTCTATGCTTGTATATCAAATGTTTTTTGTTTGTATTTATTTATTTATTTATTTTATTATTATTATTATTTTTTTAGTTATTTGGGTATTGATTTATTAATTTATTAATTAATTTATTTTTGCTTAAATGTTGAGCTGGGCAGGATCTACAGTGAAGCATGAAACAGACAAAGTTTGGACTAATGAGACACTTAAGGCCATAAAGAGCCCATTATCCTTAGTTATAGCTTCTTCAAATGCACTTTGTTTAATGGTTTTGTCTTTAATTTTTCATTTAATTCAGTTACATTACAAATTGTTTACATCTATGTGTTTGTTTTGCAAACAAAACAGGGACACTTGGAGAGTGCATACCTCTGCCAAGCCAAAAATAACAGAAAGAACACAGCATATACTGCTGGGCCTGCTGTAAATCCACATTTCCAAAAATCTGTCTGACAATGTTAAAAAATCCTATGAAAACATTCCTGGCTCCAGAATTTGATCCGGATCATCTCCAAAATCTTATGGCATCTTCATTGTCCAAAGCCCCATCTCTCTATAAATTTCGTGAAAATCCACACATATGTTTTTGCATAAACCTGCCTACAAACAAACACACAAACAACCAAACAAACAAACTGCAGGAAAACATAACCTCCTTGGTGGCGGTAACAAATAATACATATCCCGTCTGTCCTGGAAATGCCTTGAATCCCCCAGGAGAAGCTGTCACTCTGACGTGATCCCGGGTGAGCGAAAAAAATGAATGAATGAATGAATACACTAAAAAGAAGTTACTATGGAGATAGACACTACAGTAAAGTCATAGATGAGAAAGAGCAGTTTATGGTAAAAACCAGAAAGGTACAGTAATTAAACTGAATGTAGGCTTATGGTTTATTTCCTTCCAAAATCTTCATCTTCATCTTCTTTCGCTTATCCGTCGGGTTGCGGAGGCAGCAGCCTAAGCAGTGAGGTCCAGATGTCCCTCTCCCTAGCCACTTCCTCCAGCTCTTCCAGGGGGACACCGAGGTGTTCCCAGACCAGCCGAGAGACATAGTTCCTCCAGCATGTTCTGGGTTGACCCCAGGGTCTCTTTCCGGTTGGACATGGAGGCATTCTAATCAGATGCCCGAGCCACTGGCTCCTCTCAACCCGGAGGAGCAGCAGTTCTACTACGAGCTCCTCCCGAATGACCGAACTTCTCACCCTATCTCTGAGGGAGATCCCTGCCACCCTGCAAAGGAAACTCATTTCAGCAGCTTGTTTTCGCGATCTTGTTATTTCGGTCACTACCCAATGCTCGTGACCATAAGTGAGGGTAGGAACATAAATCGACTGGTAAATTGAGAGCTTTGCCTTCTGGCTCAGCTCCCTCTTCTCCACAACGGACCGGTACAAGCTCCGATTTACAGCAGAGGCTGCACCGATCCACCTGTCAATCTCCCGCTCCATCATCCCCTTTACTCATGAACAAGACCCCGAGATATTTGAACTCCTCCACTTGGGAGGTGCATTCCACCCTTTTCCTGCTGAGAACCAAGGCCTCAGAGTTGGAGGTGCTGATTCCCATCCCGACCACTTCACACTCAGCTGTGAGTCGCTCCAGCAAAAGCTGGAGGTCCCGGCTTAATGAAGCCAAAAGGACAACGTCATCCACAAAAGCAGAGACGAGATCCTATGGCCACCAAACCAGAACCCCTCAACGCCTTGGCTGTGCCTAAAAACTTTATCAATAAATATTATGTACAGAACTGGTGACAAAGGACAGCCTTGGCAGAGCCAAACCCACACTGGAAACGAATTCAAATGTTGTTACCAAGCTCTGGCTCCGGCAATACAGAGACTGAATGGCTCGTAGAAGATGGTTCGGTATACCATATTCCCGGAGTACACCCCACAAGATAGCCCGATGGACAGGGCAGTGGTGGCCCAGTGGTTAAGACTCTGGATTACAGATCTGAAGGTCAGGAGTTCAAGACCTAGTACCAACATGGTGCTACTGTGGGCTCTTGAGCAAGGCCCTTAACCCTCCATTGCTCAGTTGTATAAAAATTATAAATGTAAGTCACTCTAGGTAAGGGTGTGTGCCAAATGCCATGAATGTAAATCAAAAAGGAAATGAAATGGTCGAAAGCCTTCTCCGAGTCCACAAAGCACATGTGGACAGGTCAGGCAAACTCCCATGGCCCCTTCAGGACCCTGGAGAGTGTGTAGAGCTGGTCAAGAGTGCTGCGGCCAGGACAAAAACCACATTGTTCCTCCTGAATCTGAGGTTGAACCATTTGTCGGATCCTCCTCTCCAGTACTCCTAAATAGACTTTCCCAGGTAGGCTGAGGAGTGTGATTCCATGATAGTTGGTACACACCCTCCGGTCCCCTTTTTTATAAAGGGGAACTACCACCCCGTTTTGCCAATCCAGAGGTACAGCCCCCGATCACCATGCAATGTTGCAGAGACTTGTCAACCAAGACAGTCCTACAACATCCAGAACCCTGAGGTATTTAAGGCGGACCTTGTCCACCCCCTAGAGCCCGGCCACCGAGGAGCTTTTTAACTACCTTGGTGATTTCCTTCCAACAATAAAATATAAATGAACAATGGTGTAATATAACTGTCTGTAACAATTATGAACAATTATAAAATGCATTCAAATGTTCATATTATAAAATTACAATATCCATATATAGGCAATCTACATGCAAACAACATTCTTAAGTGATTCTCAGGATTGAGTCCAAGTGAAAGCAAGACTGTTTTAATGTCAAGATTAAAAACCATCAACTACTTTTCGAAACCAAGCCATGACTTAAACTAGTCTTGGCACTGTTTTGAATTTGTTGTTATTGTTTGTTTAATTTGCTTGTTTGTTTGTTTGTTTGTTTGTTTGTTTTTTTATGTGCATGATTTTAAAACAAGGAATTACTTCATGTCAAGCTTTGTGTATTCATAAAGAAAAAAAATGTGAGCAATAACTTTCTCAGTCTAGAGCAAGATCATATTTAGCAAGACTAAAGGACCAACACATTGCTGTTAAATCTGAGACAGATCAAGTCAATACACAAAATTATTTGAGTTTAGACTGAGGTCCTACAGCCGTAATTTTAAGTGCCCCAGGTCTTACCTTTAAAATTGTACAAGTAAATTCCAATCAATTTACTATATCCACATCATTGTCTGTAGTGTATAGTGCTGTAGTTTGGAATTGACCATCATGGTTGCCTGACCGAGCAATCACTGTGATGGTGCACAACAGTCTGAGTTACTTTAAGCAAATCAATGACATGCCACCAGACATGGCTAAGCGGAAATCGAGGATTTGGGATTGGAGACCTTGCAGTGCAACAGATTGTAGTTCTCAACACTACTTAAAGGAGCATGAGGATGTCTACAGCCATATCTGGGGGGTTTCTTCCAGGATAATAATAACCTAATATTTAAGCTACCACTTTCAACTTAGTTTTCTGAAGTACCTGGGAAATGGTCTGGTTCTCCCTGGCAGCTCCTTTGAGAGTCACTAAACTAGCCATGGCAGCCCACTTCAGGAGGCAATGTAATTTTAAAGTTCGTAAAGTGCAGTACAAATCAAAAGACTAAATATACTCTTTCACATGGCATTCTTATGACACAAAGAGCTTTCTATTCCACAGCGCACTAACTTTATAGAAAGCTTTTAAGAGTTCAGAATGCTGAACTAAAATGTCAGCTAAATCTCTCTTTCATTCCCTCTTTGCTATTGATCATTTGATCTGAACGAGTTACATGGTCACCCAACTAATAGCCTGTGTTTCAATCTATTGACCTTGCCACCTTCAATAAGGGATAGCCATCTTAGCTTTCCTTGCTAGGCCTGGGATGCTCCCAGTTCCTGCCCTATGTAGTTATTTGCGACAGATGGCAGCTTCAGTATTTGATACTCATATCACCAATTTTTATAATAGAGATAAGACACAGGGGTCCCTTTTCTGTACACAGGCTGGTCCACTGGGTGGTGGACTTCTTCAGCCAAGTCTATAGATCATCAGTGACAGCCACTCTATAAGGAGTGTCTCTTCTTCATAGGCCATTAGTGATATGCTGCTCCAGGAAGTCTTTGCTGCTGCAAATTGGTGTCACAATGCACTTTCTCCAGATTCATCATTTTAGTGCAGTCGTAAGGTGAGACTCACTTCCCATTACATACAGGATGTTTTTGAGGTGCTTCACACTAACACTGGGGTCAGGAGGGTTGACAAAGAATGATAGCTATTTCTGTAACTGGTAAATTGAGTTCGATGTCATTTAGAATATATTTCCTCAATTAAATCCACTTCAGTCCTTTCTCATTTATACAGCACTTTTAACAATAGACAATGTCACAGAACAGCTTTACAAATGTACAAATGTAGATTTATTAGATCCTTTAAACCTTTAATGAACAAGCCAGAGGCAACAGCACGACAGAAAAACTTCCAGAGACAAAATACTAATGAAGAAACTTTGAGAACAACCAGGCTCAAAAGGGAACATGTCTTCATTTTCATTCATTTTATTTGCTGCACTGCTTAATCCCACTAGGGTTGTGTGGAGCCTATCTCAACCGACTCTGGGCGAAGGCATTGTACACAATGAACAGCTTGTCAGTCCATCGCACGGCCTTTTCATTTTCATTTCTTTTATTTTCCAAACCACTTTATCCTTTATTAGGGTTGTGGGGAGGCTGGAACCCATCCCAGCTAACTCCGGGAAACAGATCACCAGGCCACACTGCAACACACAGTTATCCACACTCATTGCAATTTGGAAGAGCCAATCAGCCTAATGTACATGTCTTTGGACTGTGGGAGAACACCAGAGCACCCAGAGGAAACCCACACAAGCACAGGGAAAACAATGCAGACTCCACATACAAAGGGCTTAGTGCTCGAACTGAGGACCTTTTTGCTGGGAAGTGCTAACCACTACACCACCATGCTGTCCACCATCTTTTAATGAGGTAAAGTGGCATAGTGGTATACGATGAAATGTGTCCTTTAACGGCCACATGCTATTATTATCTATCTCTGTGTGTGTTTGTATATGTGTGTGTGTTTGTGTGTGCGTGTGTGTGTCATGCCACATGAGCCAAACCACTCTTTAACATTCAGACTATAGGAAAGTGCGTTACTAATTATTCTTGGTTTGATGCACAGTGTGTGTGTGTGTGTGTGTGTGTGTGTGTGTGTGTGTGGGTGTGCATGCGTGTGTGTGTGTGTGTGTGTGTGTGTGTGTGTGTTCAATTAGACAACAACCCAGAGTCACCACAGTATTGTTCAACATCTTTGCAATCAAAGGCACATCAATTGGATGTACTGCCATGTTAATGGGAGAAAATATTGCTTGGTATAATTCATTTGCAATATTTTAATTGGTATATTAAGGTCGCCTAGTCCCCGCTGGCAAGTGCATTGGCCCTGATAAGAGATTTTTCATTAAGTTTTCTTGTTTACAATGTAATCAGTTTAGACGCCTATTGTCATACAGGAGAGGAGGCGAAGACAGCAGGTGGCTGGTGAGGCTTCTGCTTTTTATAGCTTCAGCTTGCTCACAGATAAGCAAGGCCTTTTATTATAAGACCTTTTCTTATCATTTGTATGTGCTTACATACAAATTAAGAAACATGTATTATTGGAGTTTTGAAAATACCAGTACTGTTTTCATGTTTTAAAAGAAGTGTTGACATTCTCAAGCTGATAGATGACATGCACGGTATATTATTGTATCAGTATAGCATCTGTACGATAGAATAGTGGTTAGCATGCTCACCTCGCAGTAAGAAGGTCCTGGCCATTTCTGTGTGGAGTTTGCATGTTCTCTGTACTTGCACTGGTTTCCTCTAGGTTTTGCCTCTAGGTGTGAATGTGAGTGTGAACTCACTTTGAAGGACATCGGGCTGTAAAAATCCTGCCAAAGCTAATCGTTGCATCGACCCCTAAAAAGAAGACAAAGAAGTCAGCCAAAGTTTTGGACTCTTTTTTTTTATTGCTGCATTTAGGTGGCAAACTATTTAAGTGATTTAACCAACAATTTAATGTTTTGTAGAATTAGTTTTATTGATTTACCCACAGTAGGGCATTTGAGATTCAGTTGCAGAAAATGCTTATCTATTTGCATTTCTAACATTGTCTAGTAGGATTTGCACTCAAAATCTTTAGAGCCCCCCTACACACAATAAATAAATAAATAAATAAATAATATTTTGGTTTTGTTTGGAGCACATCTACCTCATGCTGAGAAGGACCTGGGTTCTATTCCTGGGCTTGGGTGTTTCTGTGTGAAGTTTACATGTTTTCACCATGCTTGCATGGGTTTCCTCCACATACTGTAGTTTTCTCCCACAGTCAAAAGACATGCACATTAGGCTAACCCGGATGTTCCAATTTGACCGCACTTGTAAGTGTGAGTGCGAATGGTTTTTTGTGTGTGTGTGTGTGTGTGTGTGTGTGTGTGTGTGTGTGTGTGTGTGTGTGTGTGTGTGAATGTGTTGGTCCTGTAATGATCTGGTGAGCTGTTCAGGGGGTTCCCTGCCTTCGCCCAGTGTCAGCTGACCCTAATAAGATCAAACAGTTTGGCAAAAGGGTGAGTGAGTATTTTTGTCTGGGAGCAGCCATTAAGTGCTGGTTGGTTTCAATGTATTTGTTTGTTGTTTGAGTTAGTTCTTTGGTTGCATGCTACAAAGTTTTGAACACTGAAAGCTCAAAGAGAGATCTGTCTTATTATGGTTTTAAAAACTGTCATTAAAAAAACATTACGTGAGAACGGGTGGTATAGTGGGGGGAAAACCCCAGAGAAATGCCAAACAATAGTATATAGATTAAATTAGTTTTAGTAATCAGGGAGTAATAATCTGGAAATGTCAGATCCTCATAAATTTCCAAACACATCCCAGACAAGCTGTTTAGGTTTACAAGCCACCAGCAGCAAACAATCTGCATCTTGTACTTATTAGTTTTCTTTATGAGAGAGGAATGCAGAAGCAAAATGCACATGTTAAAGATAATGTGTCACCAGTTGGGCGTGCGCTCTAGGGACCGGACGTTCGTCATTAGAAACCTCACCTCTCTCTTTATTGTAACTCAAGCAAGAGTAAATGGCTGGCAACGCCGAGTCAGTCATAAACAGACAGCTATTTTTAAGGCTTTGCCACGTAGAGAACACCTAATTCTCCATCCACATGTGCTTGTGCTTATTTTCTCAAGCCTTTCTGGTTTTAAAGGTGTGACCCAGTAAAAGTACTGGACTTCCAAGGATAAAGTGATGCATATCTGGCCTCCTCAAAGTTGTAAAGTCCAATTTTATAAGAAAAATGTTTTGACTGAAAGCATTGTCTGGTCGTTGCTTACTAAATTACTCATTCTTTTTTCTTTTAGTGCAGATGGCAAAAACAACACCAAGATTAACTTAGATCATACAACTCTCGGATGTGTAACTTTCCTGTGACCAGACCGAACTGTGCATTCATGACTGCTGACCTAACTAATGTAATGCTAAACGAGACATGTTTCATGTTCAAGTTTCATTTTAAAATTTTAATTTTGATTAATATTTTTCCATCAAATCCCCACCCAATATGCCCAAAAAAATCTTCTTGAAAAACTCCTTATGTCACTGGATGCATAAAAAATTGACATACACATACACTGAGCCAGGATTTTGATACTTAGAGCTTTATTTGCTGAGCCATGGCAAGCCACACGCTGTTCTGATTTCACTGATTTTGACTGTGGTATATGGTTGGTTGTCGAAACGGTGGTGAAGTGGACAGCATGTCTCTCTTACAGCAAGACGGTCCTGGGTTTGAGTCCTGGGCATGGTGAGGGATTTCCAGAAACTTCCGGATTTTAACCTACTGAAATAAATATTTGATTGAAATGATATTTGGGCACAGTGGCGTAGTGGTTAGCATGTCCACCTTACAGCAAGAAGGCCTGTGTTTGAGTCGTTTATGTGTGGAGTTTGCATGTTCTCCCTGTGCTTTTGTGGGTTTCTTCCCGGTACTCCAATTTCCTAACACAGTTCAAAGACGTGTACATTGGACTAACTGGCTGTTCCAAATTGTCTCTAGGTGTGAGTGTGAATGGTTTTGTGTGTGTGTGTGTGTGTGTGTGTGTGTGTGTGTGTGTGTGTGTGTGTGTGTGTTGGTCCTGTAATGGTCTGGTAAGCTGTTTATGGTACATCTCGCCCCCATGTTGGCTAAGATCGGCTCCAGCCTCTCTGCAACCCTAGCAGGATTAAATGGTTCAGCGAATTAATTAATATATGGTTGGCAGTTCCAGGCGATCTGGTTTGAACATTTCAATAACTTCTGATTGCCTCAGCTCAAAATCAATCAATCAATCAATAGATAAATAAACTTGTGAGAGAGACTGAAATTGACACTGATAATGTACAGGGTAATTTAGTGGGATTATAATTAGAGAAGTTAACAATGTTATCACTGATTTCAGAAGTGTGGCTTGTCTGGAAAATAGACTTTTCATGGTAGTGGATTCATGAGGGTTGGGCCTTATAATTAGGTTTTTGAATAACACGGATAGCTATGTAGAAGTCATTTTTAAAATCACTAGGGATGATGATAACTTTTTTCACCTAGTTGCTTCTTGTGTTGTCTGTACAAGTACAAGTACACAAGCCTACAGATCCTAAACAAGTTCAGAATAATGCCACTCAGAAACAAAACCACTGGGAAATCCTGCATAGGTAAGGAAGGCAAAAGATAAACATACAGGACAAAGACAGCACTGCCATCCAGTGGACCAATGGATGCTTGCTATGCTCAAATTTATGGTGATCTTTTAGGTATAAAGGATTTGATAAAACCAGACACTTTCTTGAATCACTAATAAAAATATCTGAACATCTAACTAAGACAGTCAGACACTTGGACTCAATCCTAAATGGCATCTTCTTGGGTTCAAGTGAACAACATGCTGCTTTCCTGGCTTTGGTCCTGTGGACCCACTCTACTGGACAGTTTCATGCCTCCAGAATGTCCCATGAAGGGTTTAATAATTAGTTTAATAATTATTATATACTCACTATGTGAGTATATAATAAGAGGCAAGACAAGCCTTTGCCTCCAGAACTCCATAAATCATGCTTTCCTGAATTCCTGAATGAACTATTTATCAACTGAGTTCTCTGATGGATTGGTTAGGGTTAGGGTACATTCTCAGTGATATTTAAATGGGGTGAATATAGGGGACATGGATGGCAATTGTTTTTATTGTAATGTATATTAATCCACTCTTGAACAACTTTAGCAGTTCTGGTCTTGGGGACATTATTATCCTGAAATATATACCTAAATAGTCTTACTGTAGGCACCATAACACAGAACCATAAATAAAAGATTTTGAACAGTGTAATTAATGCATTCATTCATTTGCCGAATTATTTTTATTCTACAAGGTCGTGGGGAGGCTGGAGCCTAACTCCGGCAACTCTAGGCAAAGACAGGGTACGCCCTGAACAGCTCTCCAGTCCATAGCAGAGCCAAAACACACACACACACACACACACACACACACACACACACACACACACACACACACACACACACACCCAACCATTCACACTAACATTTAGGGGCAATTTGGAACAGCTGGGTCAGCCTAATGTGCATGTCTTTAGACAGTGGGAGGAAACTGGAGTACCAAGATTAAACCCACGTAAGCACAGAGAGAACGTTTGAACAATATCAGAAAAACACATAAACAGCACAGGTGAGGAGTGGCAGTTATGTACGCAATTTAAACCTATGTGAGTGTAGACATTATTAAGTAAAAAAAAAACTTTTTTAAAAACCTCAAAAACAAAACTATTTTTAACAAAGTATTGGCACATGTTCTTATATCTTCCGTAACATCAATGCCAGACAATTATGCCATTAAGCCATATCTCAGCCTTATAAAACGTTGAATTTTTAGTATTAAATAAAGTTGTGTATAAATGTTTGTAAGTCAAATGGAACTATAATTTACCATACAAATATCTATAATACGTATATGCTAATGTCCATTCCCTACAAGGGGCGGCATGCACTAACTCTTCCAGTAAGATTAGTTCTGCCATATGCACCGCCTCAGTTTACGGGAACCATCTGCACAATTTGGGTTGGTTTTGTCTTTATTTATTTATATTCATTTAATATTTATTTCAAGCTTTTACAACAAATTAAAAAATATAGAATCTGTGTGTAATTTAAAGGCATATGTGATTTACACTTGACAGCATAATCCACAGTTTAAAATTCTATCCACATTATTATTATTATTATTATTATTATTATTATTATTATTATTATTATTATTATTAGACAAAGCTTACATTTTTGTGTAAATGCTCCAAATGATTCACAAATACTCACTCATTCATTCATTCATTTGCTGAACCGCTTAATCTTATTAGGGTTGCCGGGAGCCTAGAGCCCATCTCAGCCAACACTGGGCAAAGGCAGGGTACACCCTGAACAGCTCGCCAGACCATCACAGGGCAACACACACACAACTATTAACACTCACACACACCTGGGGGTAATTTGCAACAGCCAATGAGCCTAAAGTGCATGTCTTTGGACTGTGGGAGAAAACTGTAGTACCCGGATGAAACCCATGAAAGAACAGGGAGTCGCACCCAGGACCACCATGCCACCCGTTTCACAAATACATTAACTCATATCCAGACTGAAAAATGAGGCCCATTGTTAACAAACACCCTATTTATTTATAGGTAGAATCATGTTTTAGATCAAGACACATTCAATATAAGTTCCTAACTGCCCTACTGGATTATTTAATACAGTCTAAATTGAAACAAAAACCTTTTTAACTTCTACCCTAACACTCTTCACAAAACTTCATATGAAATTAATTGTGATAGATAATACAGACAAAAGCTAAATGTTATTTTTAAAGTGTATGTGTAAATCCCAAATTAAACCAATGCTTCAGATAGCAAACATAACATCAGAGCAGCCAAAGATTTCACATTATGTGACCTCTAGATGTCATTATAGTCAAACAGGAAATGAAGTCTTACTGTGTATATGACATGCAATGCCCTGCCTTAAAACGTTGCGCACTTTAATAGTTTATTGGACTGCCTTTAACTTTGATTACAACATGCATTCACCGTGGCATAAGTAAACTTATGCAAAGTCAACTTTTATTTCAGTTGTATTAATTTTTGACTGAGATCCTGTGTTAAGGATGGGAGAGTCAAACCAATCCATAAAGTCTTCTCCAACACATCCCAAAGACTTTAACTGAGGTTAAGATCAGGACGTTGTGCTATCAGATAATTTCTAAAAATGATTGCTATGCTCCCTGTACCACTCTTTCACTGTGTCAGCCCAAATCTTGTATCTGTGATGTCAGGAAAAAACATGTGTTGATGTGATAACCTGGTCATTCAGGTTGTCAGCTGACTTTATTTTATTGCCACATAATGTAGCTGAGCCTCGACCTGAACAACTGAAGCAACCCCAGATTATAACACTGCCTCCAGAAGACTATACCATGGCCACTATGCCTGACACAACTCTGAAATAGAGTAAATATTGCTTCATCAGACCCCTAACGAATGGTTTTCTTATGGCCACACAGTTGTTTTATGATTTAAATTCACCAAGTGTTTACATGATCTCTGATCATAGTCAGTCAGTATGTTTTTCCAACCATGTTTCATGCATGAAGGTGATGTTTCGGCACTGTCCTTCCAGGTTTTAATAATGTGTTGGACAGTTCTTTCCTTTTTGCAATTTTAGTCATTTCAGTATTCACCTGAGTTGTTTTATTTACTTTATGCAGGCCAATAATTTAACTCTTATGAAGTGCATTACCATCATGAACACAATCACAGGATATGTCTTCTGATATGGTTACTTAAGAAATGTGAAGGTACTCACCGCATCAGTTATTGTTAAATAACATGGTGCCATCTGAAACATATTCATTATTTCAGTAATTATCCAATCAAAGGCTTTGCCTTTTTTTATTTTTTTTTATTTAAACTTTCTTAGTGGCAGGACAGTATCTTTTAAAGAAAAAATATCTATACTTTTTGGTTTTTTTATTTGAAATGCTATATGTACAAAAAAGATACTGTAAATAGAAAGCTATAAGAAACTTTCACAAGTCCTCAGTTATGCTAATGAGCAGCATTCAGCTCTGCTGACTATTTAAATTCAACCTGGACATGAAACCATAATTCTTCAGAACTGACCATGCTTCAGGCTAATTTGTTCACAAAATATCTGCCAAGTTAGAGTCAGTTGTATTCACATACATGGAAAGAGGGATCATGCTAGTGCTAAAGCATGAAAGACTTCTCCAAAACCGAACACTGCTTTATGTGTGGGAGTAACATCAGCTTTCTTCATTCACTCATTCATTCAAGTGCCTAAACACTTAATCCAATTAGGGTTGTAGGGAGGCTGGAGCCATATCTCAGCCAACTATGGGTGAAGTAAGGGTACACCCTGAACAGCTCGCCAGTCCATCGTAGGGCCAACATACACACAACCATTCACATTCAGACCTAGGGGCAAGTTGGAACAGCTAATTAGCCTAATGTGCATGTCTTAGGACTGTGGGAGGAAACAGGAGTACCCAGAGGAAACCCAAACAAGCACAGGAAGAGCATGCTCACACCAAGGACCCTCTTGCTGTGAGGCACACGTACTAACCACTACGCCACAATGCCACCCACTTTCTTTATCTTTTTTAATTTTAATTAGAGCTCCGCTCTTTCTTGTCTCATCTCTTGTCTGTTCCTCATGCTCTCTTCACTACACTTCTCTCTCTCTCTCTCTCTTTCTCTCTCTCTCTCTCTCTCTCTCTCTCTCTCTCTCTCTCTCTCTCTCTCTCTTTCT